>KE560895.1:0-10289 GCA_000442015.1 Rozella allomycis CSF55 | reverse complement strand
TCCATTTAATTAATTAAATAAATTGGCAATTAATTTAATACTTGACAGTGTATACTTTAATCTGATCCATCTGCTGTTGAGTCAGACTTTACACTGTAGGTGCTGGTAGAATATGAAACTCGTTTGGTCGTTGGATTCCGGAGCACCGGCCTCCCTTCATGTTTTAAGCAATCTCCTGTTGTGTCTTGGAAATGTCTTTGTCCAAAGACTTTGACGTTCCTTCTGCCATGGGGATAGCCAAAAAAGTAGCAAGCGTTGTTTTGAGCTTCGTCATGGACGTTATGAGAGCGGCGAGTACTTTTTTGGGGGTCAATGGTCGGGCATGGTTTCCCTGATATCGTCATCATAGGCTTCTGCATCTAAAGGCATGGCGTCGTCGGCAACAGAATGGTTTGGTTCGTTTTTAGAGGTACGGATTCTACCGGAACCTNTTTTTAGAGGTACGGATTCTACCGGAACCTGTTAAAATGACTACAATAAATGAAAAGAAAAGAAATAATGAAGAAAATGATAAAGGAAACATTGATTTAAATGAAGAAAATTTATTCGGAAAGCATCTTACAAGGTCTCCAAACTTTTAAAACCCCGCTTAATGTTTATGCACACTCCGATTTTTTTCGCCCTTTTGGGTTTACAAGTGTGAAATTAAAGTGTAAAAAAGCTTCGCTAATGGTATGCAGGGAAAAACAGTGTATAAGTAGCGATCGGAAGACTAAATAGACAATTGTTACAAACATCAACTATTTTGAAGTTTTATTGAGTGTTTAAGAAACAATCAATCCAAAGAGAACTACAATTTTTAATTTTATCAGAGTATAGTGCCGTGATTTCCGGAAGCTCTTCCTCCAAGATAGAAACGCTTAATGGCGCTGCCAATTATTATTCATGCAGGTGGGACTACCAGGCATTGCTGGAAGACCTCGACCTGGACTAATACCTCACCTCCAACAAGAAAGCTTTTGCCAAGAAACAATTACGCATCAGAGAATACTACAAAGCAAAAGTTGAAAACTGTACTACTCATTTACAATATATAAAATCTCAATATTAACAATAATCTTATTTTGAGTACCCGGTAGATTCAGAGGATCAATATGGACCTCTCGTAGAAAATTTTTATTGCTCTGAAAATTCCTTTTTAATTCTAAACAAACTCACTTACCTGGTCTGAAGAACGTAGTCATCATGTCATAATGTCAGCTTACAACGTGCAACATCTCCTTCACGAAAAATTGGCTCCTAGCAACATCATCACCTAGAATCACGCGAGACGACAACAAATGACCTTAGTTTATTATCATCAGAAAGTTTGCCTAGTTTGTGAAGAGAATTGAACAATTCTTGATGGATTTACAACGAATCGCGACAGATTGGTATATTCCCGGCAAATCCAAGTTCCGTGTCCGCAATATTTGTGAAACAGATGATCGATACATTCTTCATTGCCCTACCAGTCCGCGACCAAGACCTGGCCTCACATATCCCCGCGACCATTCCTACAACTTTTCATATCAACGAATATTCAACAACTACAATAATCAACAACAACAACCAATTACACGATTGCAGAAACAAATCCCAGAAAGGAATCATGTTGAAACCGACGCCCATTTTACGCTGGACCTTTTTGTCAGTTGCATTTACAGTGACCTCGACACCTAAGAGAACCGATGGCTATCATGTATCCAGTCACGAAACCTTTACCAACTTGGAACCTCTCAATGCTTTAACGACAGGTAACGAATGGATCATTGATACAGGTTGCACCTCACACATGACCAATGATCGCTCAGTCTTCAAGAATTTCACTCCACGCAACGACTACAAAATAAGAATAGCAAAAAGGAGGCGTCATGAACGCAGAAGGTCTCCTACAAGCATCACTTCAAATTCTCTTCCCCGAAGGCACTATCAAAATTTCTTCTCAGAACATTATTGTATGTACCAAAATAACAAGAGATTCATCCTTACGTCAAAAGATTGTCCATTCACTTCATTAAAAGAGAGTGCCATTTCGTTGATCCAGAATGAAATTCCATAATGATCAAAGCTGCGAACAATGGAAACAACAAATTGACCCGGTCAAAGTTCCCCCAAAAAGCAATCGCGTTACTTATATCGGTGAAATATGACACACATATCAATTTGGCCCGGTACAAACTTGAAAACCTTCTGCGAAATGATATGGCATCACACTTCTCGGCTTAAACCTACTTACTAGTCATTGAAAAGAAATCAGACGTCATTGAAGTCCTCAAAAGCATGATCAGCAATCAGAACACTTATTTAGATTTAGAACTGTGCGATCGGACCAAGGTGGAGAATACGTTAATGGAAGTGTGCAGATAGTTTAGACGAACAAGGAATCAATCCATCACGAAATGAACAATAAATCAACCTCTGGAAAAGCTTAAAGAAAGAATCGAAATTTTTTTGAACCTACATTTTCAATGCTTCATTTTGCGAATTTGCCATCATCGATGTGGGGGGAAGCAATCAATGCGGCAAATTACATTCAAAGTGGAACTGGAAACCAATACTAAGATTTTAAAACTCCATTGGAACTAGATTATGGTAGAAAGCAGACATATCGAACTTTAGAACATACGGGTCTAAAGCTTTTTCACAAATACCAAAGCAACTAAGACGAAGCTTGACTATCATTCAATTAAATGCAAGATGGTTGGATATAATGAATATTCAAAGGGATTGCGAGTTTTACCGATAGTTGCGATAAAAGTAATTCTTACTTGTCACGCAGTGTTCAATGAAGTTGCAAAAGAATATATTGAAATTGACGTCCCTAGAAACAATCCAGTATCACATCAAACAAAGAAAATATCAATTGAACAATCGGAACCAGGCACTAGCACTCCAATCAAAAGTAAGGTCACACAAAACGAATTTTTCACATCTAAACACGTTAGAACCGAAGGAACAACAAGACAGTCACGCAAACCTGGGAGAGTACAACAACCACGCGAATCACAAACAATGAATAAATCATATGCGGAAGTTGCAGAAGCAAGTGACATAAATTTTCAGAAATGTTTTGGTACCACGGTGCTAGAAGAACACTTGGGGAAATCTGTAAATTATATGATTATTACGAAACAAATTTAAATGATTTATCGAGGAAAGACAATATTATAAATGGTGAAGAAAATTTATTATGTAATGGCAAAATTGCCCCGGTGGCAGAAATCACTGAGCCCGACAATTATAAACTAGCAATAAATAGTATTGAGACGATAGCATGGGAAAACACAATGACGGCTCAGTACTATTCATTAACTTAAAATGAAATATGAGTCTAGTCGACCTACCAAAAGGACAAAAAGTAGTACAATCTCGATGTGTGTGCAGGAAGAAGAGACATAGTTATGGATCAAACGGATATAATAAACAAGGCGGCATTGATAATGTTGAAGTGATAAGAATGACAATTATGATAATTTTTTATGTCAATCATAGTTCCGAAAAAAATGTTGACAGCTTAACATGATGTATCAGTAGATATCGCTTTATATATGACCCAACCAAAAGGATTATCGATAAGGCACATCGGCACAAAGTATGTATATTGTTAAACAGCCTTTATGGATCAACGTAAAGTGGTAGAAGTTGGAACACAAAATTACACCAAGGTTTATAATAATCCGGATTCAAGGAATGCGAGAATGACTAGGGACTTTATGTAGTGAGTCGTGGCTTGGACCTGGTTATCTTAACAGTATATGTCGATTTTAGCTTAATAGCCGGAGACACAAACGTAAGTGTAGATGACGTTGTCCAATACCTTGAATCGAAATGTTACCGTCCGGTGACAGAAAGTCCGGAGTAACAAGAATTGGAAGAAGTACCATATAGACTAGCGGTGGAAAGTTTGATTTTTAGCAAAGTGTACACGACCAGACATGACATATTTCGAAAGTATTGCCAGCAGGTTGTTCTCGCATCCAGTGACAGAACACTCGTTATTGGTGAAACTAATGCTCAGATATTTGAAATATACAAAGAAATAGAATGTGGTAAAGAATGGAATATACGGGGCTAAACATATTTGCCAAGTATATGTTGATGCCGATTGTGCAGCTGATGTTGAATAGAGAAGAAGTGTGACGGGATATCTTTACAGGATGAATCGAAACCTAGTATCATGGAAAAATTAAAGCCACGCATGACGCAACAGTGGCCTCATTAACAGTTAAATGGAATATATGGCGCTATCAAGCGAATTGGAAGAGGCTTTATGGAGGGATAGTTGCATGGGCGCATTAGGAATATCATTAGAAGGAGGGGAAATCCATGTGTATGAGGCAACTCTTTTTAAGTTTAATTAAGTTTTTTTTAATTAGATAAGTATAAGAATAATAAGAAACAATTAATCCACAGAAAACTACATTCAATACTCTATCTGAGCCTTGATTGTGAACGTTGAATCAGCGGAAGTCTCGCTCATGTCGTTGTTTACGTAAAAATTCTGGTTCGTATCACTGGGGCTTATAAGAGATTTGGGATTTCAGACATTCGTTTTTTTCTCGGTGACCTTGTTCAGGACTTTCATCCGGTTTTTGGTAAATTTTCTAGGTAATTTTGGAACCGATGTTTACCTAAATTTTCTTTCGGAAAAATCGAAATTAGGATATGTGAACTGAATTTAAACCCTCTTTTTAGAAATATCGAAAAGAATGTCGGCACCTGGTTTGATACCTACGCGAAATTCATAAAGCTATCGCAGAGAAATTCACGTAATGTAGAAAAATACAGTCGTATAAAAGGTTAAACCTTTTACAAACGAGACGAAGCAATTCGCCTTGAGTTTCTGCGATTTGAAACCGCATAACCAAGCATTTCGTGCGCTAGAAGTTAACTTGCTAACAAAAACTCTTTCAGGCCTAACTCAAAAATAGAGTCCCCTAAGAGTTCATAGAAGATTGCAAATCAGTAACCCTAACCACAAATTCACAAAGTAGTCGAACCCTGCCTCACCCTAAAACCCCAGAAAATTCGGAAACATGGGTTGGTCATATTATTAGAAGAAATAAGTAATAACTATATTAAGAGACTCAATTTCAAATTCTAATAAAGGACAACGAGATAAACTTTTTATTCATAATTTTGAACTATTAAACGGAATTTTTCCACAAAGAGGATCGATAATTACGTTCAGAACAATTGGATACAGAGTGATTTTCCCACTTTTAAAAGTGTTTACAAAATTTGATAGTTCATCTTCAGTGACACAGTAAAATCCCGTTCAATAATTAGCGAACTATGAATTTTACCCTTTGAAAGCTTTTGCGATTAGCTCATATCGACAGTTTTTCGACAAAGTAGTTACTGGTTGATCACCGGCTAGATTTAATCTTCTTCCGGTATAGATTCCACTATTATTTAAGACAATAGCAATAATTTTCAAATTATAGCGTGAAATAGTTTCAAGCTCCATGGCACTGAATCCAAATGCACTGTCTCCTTGAATGCATATTACTGGTTCCGCCTCTGATGGAGCACTTAGTGCTGCAGCTATCGCATATCCAAGACCCACGCCCATCTATAATTTTTCACAAACCTAATTACTGCACCATTGGTACCAGCGTCGAGTCTTTTTCGTGGTTTTGAATGTTTAATGAAAAGTCTACTTATATCCATTGTGTTTGAACCTTCACATATCACAACAGAATTATTATTAACAATTTTATTAAGAATATTAAATGCTTGATGATAGTTCATTAATCCGGATTCCTCAACTCGTGTCATGATTTTCGCAACATTTTTCGCATTTGCCAGACAATTATTTTTCAGTTCAGATAACCAGACTTCATTAATTGTTATTCTTTTGTTGTCAAGAAATTTGTTAATTAGCTCAAAGTTTTCTTTTATGTCTCCACCAATTCTCATATCTACATTACCAAATTCATTACTATCGATTTCAAAGTGAATTATTTTGGATTTAAGGTTGAATTTTTTGCCATAGTTAAGCATCCAATTCAACCTCGCCCCGACTATCAATATTACACTGGCAGACCTCATCGCAAAGTTTCTTGCGGCATTCATATTCAATTCATTAAACTCACTAACAACACCTTTTCCCATAGGCATTGAAATAAATGGAATTTTATGTCGAGTTATAAATTCGGTTAATACTACTTCACTTCTCGAATAAGCAGCACCCTTTCCGATTATAACCAAAAGTTTGCCATCAGACTTAATTAATGTTTCCACTAAATTATGTAAGCTTTGTAAGGCTCCTAAGCTCAATTCATTTTCAATATTTTCTCTTGTCAAATAATCCAGTCGACCATTATGAACTGTAACATTCTCTTGAATAATATCAGCTGGAAATTCCAAGTAAACTGGACCAGGTGTACCTTTCGTAGCAACATAATGAGCTTGATGCAACAACCTTCTCCAACTATTTACATTTTCACAACGAACAGCCCATTTCACAATGGGTGAAACCAAAGCTATCTGATTCTCATCTTGAAAGGCTCCAAGAGATGCTTGGCTTGTAGCGACCCCCACAGATAATATAATCATTGGCCATTTATTTGCTTTTGAATTGCCGATACCGGGAAGCGCGTGCAATAAACCAGGGCCTACTAACAAGATGGCAAGTAAAGCGTACCTGCGACAGTGATACATACACCAGGATTATTGGTAATATATCCAACCACTGAAGCTGCATATGATGCTGATTGTTCATTTCGCATTGATATGTATTTGATTCCATAAGAAGAAAGTCTATTACAAAGTTGAACAATGGGGTGTCCAGGCACTCCAAACGCTTGATTAATGGAAAGTTCTTTAAGGGTTTCACATATTACAGTTTCTCCAGAAAGCATAGGAAATTTCTCTAAATGGCATAAGCCAAAAGATTATTTTAACCTTTTTTAACTTGTTTTAGGAAAGACTAATAAAAATTTGGAGTTTTTTTGCGATTTGTTTTTGTCTATTCGAAAAATATTAATGAGAATATCAATAAAAACTTTTTTAGGAATCCTTGAATTAATTCTCCAATTTTCCAAGACCAAAAAATGACATCTTTTAACCCAACCCCGTATGTTACACGAAAAGATTTACAAAACTATATAAATTCTGACGTGAAAATCCTTGGAAAAATTATTCAAGTAAGCTTTTTTATGTTGCAAATATAGATAGCAGTGGAAGGGCCTCAGTCGATTTTAGTAGAAACTAGCGACGGACGTGTTGTTGTTCATTTTTCTAGCGTAATTTTCTATGACTAGACATTAATAGGGGTTCCCTATGAATCTAGATGATTCTTGCCTTGTTGAGGGTCAAGTAGTGTCTGCTGATCACATTCAAGCCAGCTCACTCCAATGCTTGTCGACAACAACCAGTAATATTAATAAGTCGATATGAGGTAGATCTCTCATTGTACGAAAAATTCGTCGCTCTGAAAAGGCAAGTCCCGGCAATTTATTCTCAATAACTATGAAATAAATACTCTTAAATATTGAAATTTCAGGCACGCAAAAACTTGTTTGTTTATTTACTTTTTGTCAAAATGAGTTATGCATATGACAAGCTTGAGGATAACAAGAAAGACGGCCTCCCTTTTCCAGCATCAACTAAAAATGAGCAAGATACTTCCGCTAAAACTGTTTTCTATGTAATAAGCTTTTATTGGGCCACGTCATTGTCAGTAGTCTTTTTGAACAAGTTCATTCTCTCTTCTTCTGAATTTCCATTTCCCTATCCTATATTTGTTACTTGGTTTCAAATTTTAGTGGCATTGGTGCTACTGGTTGTTCTTGGGGAATTGGGACGAAGGTATTAAGTTATTGATTAGTAGAATAGAATTCGAGTAATATCATTTATACCGCGCTTTCAATTTGAAATGAAAACAGCGACGAAGATAGCACCTCTTACCTTAATATATGTTGGTATGTTAAGTGCAAATAATTTGTGTCTTCGAGATGTTGAAGTTACATTTTATCAAGTAGAGTCAGTATTTAATGTAAGATTTAGGTGGCAAGATCTTTGACGATTTTGTTTCAAATTTTGTTTACCTATACATTTTTAGGTCAAAAAACTAGCTTTATGGCACTAATAGCGTGTGGAATTGTATTCCTCGGATTTGTTGCAGGATCAATAGGTGAAGCCAACTTTTCAATTTCAGGCCTAATGTATGGAATAACGAGCAGTGCTTTTGTGGCATTATATGGTGTCTATGTGAAAAAAGGGTTAGCGGTTTTAGACAATGATGAATGGTAAGGTATTTCAAAGTATGATATAGGAAATTGTTACACTATAACACTGTTCTTGCATTTATATTCTTGCCGCCAGTTTCTTATATGTTTAATGAAATACCAGATCTATTTAATGTGTATTTTATTCGTGACAAAACCTTTTGGATGATCATGACACTTGCCGGAGTTACTGGTTTCCTTATAAACATATCTGTGTTTTTACAGATCAAAGTCACATCTCCTCTCACGAATACAATTTCTGGAACAGCAAAGGTATAGAGTAAAAAAATTTTGATAAAAGGCATGTGCGCAAACATTTCTTGCATGGATAATATTCCGAAATGAAATAACATTTGTGAATGGCGTTGGTATATTTATCACGTTGCTCGGATCTGCCTTTTATTCGTATGTCAGGTATAATAAGCTATAAATAAATGATAACTATTATATTTTTAATATAAATTGTATTTCATTAATGCAAAGCTGTCTAAATTTTGAGTTGACGTAAAGGCGGGAAACGCACAGTAAGCCACCAATCCGATGACGATAAACACACCGCAGAGAACCAGTTTTGAACTTTTAACGCCACTTGGTAAAAAGATTAAAGATGTGTGAAAGATCTTGAAATTTTGAGAAAGATAATTTATGGGGCCATCAAGCGTGGCGAGTTTTTGGGCCAAGAGGAGCCGAGTCGATTAGATATATATAAATCATATTGTATTACACTGTATAGTCACAATATGAATCCAGCAGAGGAAGTGCTGTTTTATCCGTTGTTGGAGCGTATGAGGAATGAGGAGGGGATGTGGGCAGAGAAGTATGAAAAGTTGCATAGAGTAGAAAAGTATTGTGTAAAATAAATAGGATTTAAAGGAGCGAAGGAAGCCATTTTCCAAGTCGAAGAGAATTGATCAATTGAGAATGTATTTTAGGGAATGGAGGATCAGATTTAAGAATAATTGGACGAAGAGTGAAGATAAAAGGAACAGTGAATATAGAAGAAACAATGAAGATAAAGGAATTATTTCTATGAAAAAGAATAGTGAAATCAAAAGGAATAGTGAAATTAGAAGTAATGATCTCAAAAGGAATAATGAAATAAAAAGGAGCAGTGAAAGGTTTAATAGATCGATGAGTTTTAGGACAGTGGAAGATCAGAGACCATTGACTGTTGATGATTTAGAGAATGGTAGAGATGCAGAGTATTTTGATGATTCGTTTAAGAGAAATCAAATGTACCAGTCGTTTCATAAAGAGTCGGTAATGTCTAAGGTTAGAAAGCGGGATGTGAATCCATTCCAAGAGAATAAGATATTGAGTCGGTATTTGAATAGATTGAAAGAAAATGTTGTTAAAAGGAAAATGAAAAGAAGATGGAATAGAGAAATGGGATTGAAAGCGATGAAATTTCGACGAGAATGGAATAAAAGAGTATTTTTGAATTTGTGGTTGATTTGTTTGAATAGAAGAGTTGAAAGAAGAGAAAGGAGTATTTTGGGTTTTCGGAAGAGAACTATAATGCAAAGATGGAGAAATAGAGTGAAAGGGGTGTTGTACAATCAGATAGAGAGGAGGATAAAGAGAAGATATTATCAAAGTAAATTGAATATAATTTAATGAAAGAATGGATTGAAATATTAAATGAAAAGAAAAAGACAGATGAAGAGATTGAAAATTTAAAGGGGAGGTTGATATTGTTGAATAAGAGAAAGGGTTTGAGGGTGTGGTTGAAGAGAATTGAAAAGAAGAATAGCGAGAAGAAGATTTGTGAGATTTATTTAAAAAGGTAAAATTGTTTGTAAAGAAAAGAAAGAAAATATTTTAAAAGAATATTCCAAAGAAGAGAGAAATTAATAAAGCGACATTTGGTAGCAGATAGATTTCATTCAAGTAAATTTGTTGTTTAAAGATGAAAGGAAATTTGTATAAAAAGGCTATTAGAGGGATTAGAAGAGAATTGCAACAAGAGAAAACAATTTTTACATTTTTGATAAACAAAAGAAACATTTTGTTTAAAAAGTGGAGATTGAGAATTAAAGAAAAAGTTTTGGAGATTAGATTGGAGAAATATAA
>KE560887.1:0-34630 GCA_000442015.1 Rozella allomycis CSF55 | reverse complement strand
AGAAGATGGAATATATTGCGGTATCGCGATAGTATTCCCGTAAGATTATTTTTCAAGCCAAAATTTTCGATTCTTTCCCGTTTCTGTACTAGTATTTCTCGTGTCTCTATTTCCTTTAGTTCTACCCTCAACATTGCTATAGCGTCAAATATATCTTTTTCACTACTATTTACTACAGAACCCAATTTTCTTACTAGCCTTTTTATCATCGGCTTAATATCGAATTTTATTAACAGAATATTGTCCAGGGTATATTAATTACTTGTAATGCTAAAAAAATGAAAATTTTTATCAGTCCTTTAGAAATATGTCTTGAAGTTGATTTATCGTGAACGGTATGTGTTTAATTTATAAGCATTTTTCTTAGTTTGTAATTTAAATATTGGATTTCTTAAATTTTGTTGTTATCTGAATGTTGACTGCATCAGCAAACATAGTAGTTAATCTTGAACATGCTCAATGGATATCCCTATTCAAGGATAATTGCATTCTATATCATCAAAAGGAATATCATTCGATAATTGAAATTTTGAAAGAAACCTTAAAATGCAATGATGCTAACGATATGGAACAATGCATCGCCGCATCACCAACAACGCAAATGTTTAAATGGGCATTTTTGTCAATGTTAACTGATGTTTTTACAAAACTTGAAATGGTAGAAGAAGCTTGGCTGCTTGTCACTAGAGTGGAGCAGCATGGGAAATGGCTAGATCCCAAAGTTGTGCTTTTTCTGGCTTTGACACTTGAAACAAAAACATCGCTAACGTTAACAAAAACTGGACCAGGAGACGACAAGAGGTGGTCTGGCTCTTTGGATTCAATGACGAAAGTGGGGTTTAAGGAAAGAGAACGACTTGAACTTCATTTGGCTTACACAAGATTGTCATTGGCATTTGAAAAAGAAAAGTACCAAGTTGTTATTGAAAGTCTCTTAAAAATCGAGCCAATAATTAAGAGGGTCTATAACTGTCAGAATCATGCTATGCCTTTTCTAAAGTGGTCGCATAATATGGCATTATGTTATATGTACCAAGGCAACTTTAAAACATCGATTTTGTTTTTCAAAAAGGCCTTGAGCATGAATTCGTTGATTAAAGATCAGATTTATCCATTGGGTAAAAGGGTTTAAAAATTTTAACAAGATCCGAGAATTCCAAATACAGAGCCTATTAACCTTTATTATTACGCTATAGCTCTGTTAAACAGCGGGAACGCCGTGGAATCATTTCGCGTTTTCTCGCATTTATCTTGCAAGTTCTCTAAGCATCATCTCGTCAATCACGCTCAATTTTATTTTCATGTCGCAGAATGTATTATTCGTTATTCTTTTGTAATATAAATAATTCATTTGTAACAGGAAAAGAGAGAAGATGGTAATACGAGGGAACTCCCCGGTTTAAATTTTGCTTTGCGCTATTTTCTTCGTTCTATTAGTGCAATGGAAATCGATATGAAAAGTCAACGATCCAAACTCGAATTAAATGAAGACGAACTATCATTTCTTAAGATTTTAAACCAGAGGGACATTTTGTCGACTTGGAAGCTCCCTATTCATTATAGAGAACTAAAAGCATTAATTTTTGGATATCTGGCAGCAATTTTCTATAAGATTAGAAATTTCACTGCCTCATTACTCTTCGCAGAGAAGGGATTGAACTTATCGCCACCTTGTGTGTGCCACGAAAGGTACTAAGACACTTAGATTTTGAGAAAGATTTTTACTTTATCACTACGCCATCAAATCATCGACATTTTTAAATAACGAAAAGAAAGCTGTGTACCTTTGTTGGCGATTCGCCCAAGAATCTGATGATTGGTCTGAATTACCAAATATTCAATTTAAGATTGCTGAAAATTACTTCAGAGCAGGAAAGATAGCAATGGGAGAGAAAGATAATAGGTTTTAATAAAGCTAAACTTAATTTTTTTGTCTTATCTAAAGTCTAATTCCATGAGCGCTTCATTCAACTTTAAGAAGGCTTCTGAAAAATATTTAGACGAAGTATTAGGTAAAGGGTCAATTTTATTGATCAAATAGGCCCTGATGATGAGAGAATTGTAGTGGAACCAGGAGACCCAAATGATTTGAAAGAATACATACCCGAAGAAAAGCCGGAAGAAGAACCAGAAGAAGAGTTCACAGAGGAACCTAAAACTGATCCTTTTGAAGGAGAGCCTCAGGATGACGATGAAAATGCGGAAAATGAAGACTACGTTATGTAACAATAAATATGATGACAATCGACTGATGTTCAATCAAATTTATCAAACTTTCGTCATGATCATCTAAATATCATCTTCGTCTATATAAGCGGGCGTAAAATATATCTGAGTATCCTTCAAATGTTGCAAAAGTACCTAGCTGTCTTCCTGTTTACAATCGCAAAAGCGCAATATACCAATCTTGAAACGAATTCAACAAAGTTCTTTAGTTCTAATCCCCAGGAAATCGAAAAGATAAACTCAGTTTGCCGCAATTCAAACCCAGGATCGTACTGTTACCGGGCTGTGAACGATACCATTGATTGTACTCCTTCAGCTATAGTGTATTGCCCAGATGACTATATAGAGCAATGTGCTGTAGGTTCTTTTTGTCAACAAATGATAAGCCCGGAAGGTTATATGAGAGGAATTTGCGTGAATTCATCTAGCATTCCTCCTTCTACAGCATCTATGTCAATGACTCTGACTCAAAATCCTTACTATCCCTCTAGCGATCCTATGCTAAGGCTACATCAGTTTACGCCAACCATGTATGTTGAAACTACTTGTATTCCAACGACAAAGACTATGGAGAAAAGTATTGAAACTGTAACAGTAACGAAAAGCGTTATTCCGCAAACAACTACTTTGCCAAAATCCATGATATGCCCAGGAGTTCCTATTCCTCCAAAGACTGTCACAATATGCCCAAGCCCAACTCCATTGCATAAGAAGAAAATAATCGTGACAACTGTAACAGTAGAAACCTCTTACACCACTTCAACTACGCAAATGTCGATTGTTCCATCTCCTATTGCAACTGATTCAACACTATACAATACTTATGTATCCACTTTAACCATGACCGTATCAACATCTATTCCTGTAGTGACAAGCCTCACAACAAGTGAAAGTAACTATCATTATATCACAGTAAGCATAGGTTTAATGAATACTCAAACATACGGACAAACACAAACAACTTCAAATGTGCAAAGCCCTCAAATGACAAGCTATGAAGGAGCAACAACTTTGTCCAGCCTTTCAACTGTGCCAACTTATTAACATAAATGGCGCTCAATAAATTTGCAATCAATTTATTTTCCCTTTACTCTAAAATACTCTGCCATTTTTTCGGTCGCTTCAACTGCGATTCCTGGAGCCATTCCATTATCGTACAGACTGACAATATAATAATTATCAGTTCGTGCAATTATTGCACCCCCTTTATCCTATGGCTTAAAATTGACATAATTACAACACTTTTAGCGTATATTGAGAAACTGTCCAAGCGCACAGGTGTGTAAACAACATCATTTATCCTTATTCCAGTATCTTGAATATCTTTAGGATGTTCGAAAGCGTACTCTACAACATCAAAGTCAGTCAAGTCGATCTACGGAATCATTATGCGACAATTTTACATCAAATCCCGCTGATTTTGCTTTTGGTAATCCATCGGATCTCTTGATAATTGCAGCGTTTCTCACATGCTGGGTGGAAAGCAATCCATCTTGAATAAAATTCTGCATTTAAATTGTGTTTATTATTTATATTATTAAAATTAATGATATAAAGTATACCAATGATGACAAGACTTTTTCAGCTGACGAATCCATATATTTTTTCAATCCATCATTGTTTTGAGTATCTACCTTATTTCCAGAGTCACCTGAAACATTCACTTTGGCGTTTGAAGTATTGGATGACACTGAAACGGGATTTGTAGGATTTGAAGATGAGGATGAAGAACTGTTGATTGTCCGAGTTGTTGAATGTTGGCTACTTGAAGTAGCCGTTGTAGTGATATTTTCAACATGCGTTCCTGTTGGCTCATTCTCTTCTACGGTAGAACTGGTGAAATGACTATTTTCTTGAGATACCGTTGTTTCTGTTTCTACAGGTTGAGTTGATGTGATTTCTGTATTCCAAGTTGGAGTAGATACGTTAGCAGGTTTAGAAATCGTGCTATTCTCATTTCTACCACGTTTGCCTCTTTTGCCTTGTACAGATGTGGTTTCAGGTTCATCTATATTCGTTGTTGAAGTAGAAGGGATTTCTGTCGAAGATATTTCTTCTGTGGAATTCAACGAGTTTGCAACAGCAAAGCTGTACAACAAAACAAAAAGCAGCACGACTTTCATAGAATACCCAAACAAAGGGGTTTTTTGAAACAAACAAAAGAAACCTAATTATAGTTGTTTTTAGACAAAAATAGAAAATCAATCCTATATTGTTTTTGGATTTTCCTAAATGTCAGAGACATTTGAAAAAGCGTTTTTGCAATGGGTAATAGAGTAACTTTAGTAAGACAAGGTTAATTCAATGGTAGATGTAAAATGTAACAGCGTCAGGGAGCTTTCTGACGGTGTAGTGATCTCGATGATGTTATACCAAATGTAAATGTTTACAAGTTGCCAAATACAGAGAACCTACATTTTTTAAAAATACTGGAGTAAAGGAAGAAAACAACTGGGCGTTGCGATTGAACAATTTGAAAAGAATACATAAACTGGTGAATTTATATTATACAGACCAGCTTTGTATGTCTCTAGAAAATGTGCAGCAACCAGATTTAACGTTGATAGCGAAAGAGGAGGACGTTGTTGAGCTTATCAAGTTTTTGTCGCTAGTGATTGGAATAGCGATACAAGGCAGCCGGGGACAAGAAACAATTTTGCAAATACAGCAGCTGAGTGAAGATACACAACAAGTTTTGATGATGGCTATTCAGGGAGTAATGAAATTTGAGATTTAAAATAGGTTTTGTCAAATTTGGTTTCACTGAATGAAAAGTAAATTGAATTGAGTTGCAAAATAGTTCAAATAAACTAAATGATCCTTTAGGAAATAGAGATTTTGAAAGTTTAGAAAAGGAAAAGCAGGAAATTGAAGTGGCGTATCGATCATTATTGGATGAATTTAATAAAATGAAACAAAATAAAGTACAAATAAATCTGTTAATTTAAAGGAAACATTAGCAAGAGAAAAAGAAGAAATCCAAGCTAGATTAGCTGATTTAGAATTTTCGCTAGTATCCAAGACCCAAAATGAGAGGGCAGAGATAATTTACAAGTCTGAAATTGAACATTTGAGACATGAATTGTAAGCTATGAATGATTTGTAATAAATGGGAGAGAAGTGAATCACGAAGGACAGAAAATGAACAAATGTTGCAAGCTCAGAATGCCATAACCAATGAATTGAAAAGAAGAGTAATTCTTGATGAATGAAATTTAAAGGTTGAAGAGTTGAGTTTGATTGAGAAGGAAGCGATTTCATTCAAGGACCAAATCGACTCATTGAAGCACACCAATGAGAATTTAAAAAGATCTGAAGCGGCGTTGGAAAAATATAAAAAGAAATTAGAAGAGACTGGAGATGTGATGAGGCAACTGAAGGTAAAAATGAACGTGGAAAATATTAAAGCTCCTTGAAGACCAAAATGCAGAACTTTTATTAAAGAATAATCAATTAGAAGAAGCGTATTTGAAGCTGCAGCAGAAATCGAGAGATTCAAATTTAAGGGAAGATTTCAACAAATCTGAAATTTACAATTCTGATTCAATTAAGAAACATGCAGAAATGGAAGTTGAAGTGGAGAGATTAACTGGAATGATCCAAAAATTAGAAGAAGAGAAAATTTCTGCTGAAAGTCAAGTGAGAATTTTAGAAATGAAATTGGAAGAGTTTCAAACGAACGATATTGAATTGGCTCAAAACAATTTAGGACTTGAAATAAACTCTCAAATTGAAAATGAATTGTAATTTATTTTTGAATTGCTTAATAAAGACGCAAGAAAATTGAAATTTTGACAAATGAAAATGCATCGCTTCAAGCCAGGGTATCTGCGGGGCAAGAAAATTCAGCAATAAATCAATTACTTGAAGAGGAACAAGAAAAGCGAAAAAAGATTGAAAATGATTATTTTGAAACATGCAAAATTGTTGCAAGACTTGAATCCCAATTAAAACAAGGTGGAGACAACGTTGGCATTATTCAAACGTTGAAATCCAAAGTAAACTTCATTGAAGAAGAAAACGTTATTTTGAAAAAGAAAATTGTTGAATACGAAGCGAAAACTGAAAACCTCGCTGAACAAATAAAAACACTGGAATTGTGCAACAATAAAGATTCTGATTTTCTTGCTGAATTAAATCAAAGAGAATTGAATAAATTAAAACTTGAATTTGAATCGATGGAAAAGGCAAATGTTGAACTTTTAAACAACTTGAAATTAGAAAAAGAAAAAACTGAAAAGTTGATTTTGAATTACGAAATTTCGCAAAATGAATTATTGAAAGCAAAAGAACAAATTGAAGAATTGGCTAGACAAAAAGAGTAATAAACAATAAATTTAAATCAAAGTAAATTTGAAGAAATAAAATTGAAAGAATTAGAAATTGAAAAGACAAAAACGGAAGCATCCGCCCTAATTGAGAAAGTACAGCAAGAAGCCGCTTCTTATTGCCAAAAGATTATGCAAGAAGCGGCAGCAGAACGACAAAAAGCTGACATTAAAATTTCTCAATTAAAAGAAGAATTAAATGTAATTAAATAAATACAATTTTAATAGGCTAAACGCAGCTTCGATGATGCTAGTTTATATCCAGAGGCAATAAATTCAATGAAAAATGAATTGGAAATTAAAACAAAACAACTCGAAACGTTAAAGAAAGATCACAACGACATGAGATTCAGTTTTGATAGGGAGCATCGTTTTATTCTCTCAGCGTGGCAAAATTTAGGTTTGCAATTCCAAAAAACTTCAAGGGTTGGAACGCCCAGTTTTCTTTCATATCAAAGGGCCTCATTGGACAACATCAAAGCAAGGCGCTAAAATCATAAATAAAAGAAATAAAGAAGGAATTAAAATTTAATGTCTTTAAGAATTAAAATCTATAAAAAATTAAATGATTAATTTATTAAAGTTTTTTTAAAGACTTTAATTGAAAAAGTTAAATTTCCAAGGGTTTTCCTTCGCTGGGTAGGCCGACTTTCGTATTTCATTCAAACGAGTAAACAACGTCCTATGCGCATAGTTTGAATGAGTTTCCGATCCTCGCCCTTCATTTGCATTTTCCGCAAATTGGTATAATCGTGTGTCGAATTCTCTAAATGAAGCATTACTTTTTCCACGCAAAGGATTAGCAGCCACATAATCAATCAAATGAAAGTTTCCATCCTTGCCTACCACAATATTACTCAAATTGGGATCAGTATGAAGATATCCAGTTTTCCTTTGAAACTCTGCTATAGCTTTATACGCTTTCGGGTAAATTTCCTCATAAACATCTAATGGATGGCTTCCAGGTTTATTAAGCTCCTTTAGCATGTATTCTTTGAGAGATTGGTCTCCCAACTTTTTCATTACCATAATCTTCTCATTCGCACTCACGTATTCCAAATTTCCCATTTTTTGATTAAGATACGCTTCTTTTTGAATCAATTTTGCAGGAACACTGCCATGGTATTTCTTAATGGCAACATCTGTCCACCCATTGGGTCCCTTAATTTTGCCAAAATATACCGCGCCGTCATGACCTTCTCCGACTTTAACGTTGTCAAAGAAGACATCTCGATCTCCAATTTTCATTCTTTGTTGAAAGCCATTTGCGGGATTAGGGGCTTCGGGTCTTAATGGAGCGGCCACCTTTCCATTCTTCAGACTGGTAGTTCTCGTGGGAAATTTCAACGGTTGGGTGTTTTCATTTTGGTTTTTCGAAGGTATAGGTTTAGTGCGGTCATTCAATGAACTAGTTCTTTTGGGAACAGGAAGTGAAGTGGTTCTCTTAGGAATAACTAAACCATTAGGCTGTACTTGAGATGTTCTCATAGTGTTAACTCGGCCGTAATTAATTTGATTTCCAACTACTGGGTTGCTTTTCGGGATCATGCCACTTTTCGCATCAATGCCAAGAGCAAAAGCAATAAGAGCGTACGAACTAAACTTTTTCATTTTATGAAACTAGGAGTAGTAAGGAGTAGTGATCACGATAAATGATGATCATCTTGAAATAGCAAACACATCTAAAAATACACTTCACTTCTTGAAATTTACCAAATGAATACAACCATAAAATTCAATCAAAAAGATTCAAAAAAGATTGAAAAACATTCTTTATTTACAGAAGAAGAAACAGAGCATAAAGATATATCGTCTCTAAAGTAAAATTTTTCTATTAGCATTGTAGGCCTTCAACACCAGTTAAAGCGATTCCTTTTATATCGAAAAATGAATGGAAATTTGAAGAACACGAAACTTTCAAGCTTGAGCAGTTATTTGAGCAAGTAACAGAGACTGAAGAAAAGAAGGATGAGAGGTTTGGACTGATAGAGAGAAAAAGAGAAAGAGTTGATGAAGATGTACCGTTATTGATGAAGAATAAAGTTCCTGGACTAAAAGACGAATGGAATGAAGATGAAAAGTTTAAACACGACGTGTCTTTGAGACCAGATGAGGTATATTCTGTATTCGTAAAACATAGAGGCATACAGATTACGAGAATGTTCCAATTGAAGAATTTGGTGCAGCTTTACTGAGAGGAATGGGCTGGGACAAGGGCAAGGCTATTGGAAGAAATCCAGAGCGCGGGTAATTGTAATGAATTACCGTTATTTAGTCTTGTTGAGCCAATAGAGTTTATACAGCGTCCGCATAAGTTTTTGGGTCTTGGAGCGAATCCTGACGCGATCGCTGTTCCTGTTCCACAGAAAAAGTACATTAAACCAGGAGAATCAAGAGAAAAGAAGGAATATGTTTTGCCTGGTGATAGCAAGAAATACTACAAGAGCATTCATGAAAAGCTTGTTGAGAAACCGACATTACAAAAGGTTGGAGCTAGGGTGACTGTCATTGAAGGGGTGCATGAAGGGCTTCATGGAATTGTGTCACAGATTTATGTTGATAGCGTTCTTGTTACTTTGGAAAATAATCAAGAAGTAAATATAAAGTTTAATAATGAAAGGATGTCAGATTGAAATTTGAAAAGCTAAAACTGTATGATGGCAAGACTGTGGAGATTTCAAAGTCTAATCAGAGGAGAGATTTAGACGATAATTGGATAGTTCCGTTTCTTAAAGTTAGAATTGTTAGTCGATCGTTTGAGAATGGAAAGTATTTTAATCTAAAGGGAATCATCCAGGATGTGACTGCACCTCAAGTTTGCATAATAAAATTGGATAATGGAAAAACTTGTCATGGTAATTTAATATTGTTGCAATGTTTTTTAGATGTTAAACAGAGACATTTAGAAACGATCATTCCAGAAGTTGGTGGCCTAGTCTACATTGTCAGGGGTAAATTGAAAGGGAATGTAGGGAGATTATTGGCAAAGAATAAAAAGTTGTCAAATGCTGCAGTAAAGATTCATGGGATGGAATCAATTATGGACTTTGATTACGATGATATTTCTGAATACCATGGCCATGTTGATGATGAATAAATTTTGAAATTAATTTTATCTATTTATTGGATATTTTGCTAGAATGGTATCGAAAAGTAAAATTAGTTTCTTCTTGTCCTTGTCATGAATTTCTATCAACAGAATAGAGTGTGGTTACCTTCAGCTGTAACATTGACTTTTAATCCAAGTCTAGACATGAATTGAATGGCAATATTAAGGTTGTCTATCCTGTGAAAAGGCAGAGACGCTTTTTGATNTCTAGACATGAATTGAATGGCAATGTTTAAATTATCTATCCTGTGAAAAGGCAGAGAAGCTTTTTGATGGTATTTCGAGTTGATTGATTCTCCAGACGCTTTCTGCAAAATATTAAAAAATAGTAATTACTTCCAGTGCTTTTATTAATGAGATTCCATCTTTAATTCCATCTTCTAAATTTTCTATTTGCGGATCGCTGTATTTCTGAATCCATGAAAGGGCGTCCTTTAATATTGCAGTTCCCTGACTTTGAGAATTTGTTCTTAATAAAGGTTTATCAGAGTTTGGAAGCACAGAAATTCCGATTCCAATTATTGGCTTTGGATTGGCAGGTTTATCAGACGTTACAGGGGATGGGATGAGTGGACTAGAAGAGTGTGAAGATACAGAATCAGACATGTTTATTTTATGAGTTGGTTTAATTGGTAACTTTGGTGGTGAAGCCTTGTTGCTTCCTTTAATGTTACCTTCAATCTCTTGACCAGGGTCAATCATCAAGTCTTTTTCTGAATCTTTGCTTGTTTGATTATTTTTAACATCAACAACATTTTCTATTATTGGTGGAGGGATTGAAGCCCCAGTTGAATTTCTATTTGATGGAACTGGACTCTCTCTAGATTGCGTGTCTTGAATAGAAGAATTTAGTTTATCAAAATCATTTTGTGTGCTGCAAATTGTTGTTCTGCTTGGAAGTCTTTTCCCTTTAATTTGTGGTCTACTTTTAGTCAACGCTGGTAATACATTGGAAGGATTGGAAGGCGGTGGAAGCAATTCTAATTTTAATTCAATCTATTTAAAATACCGTTTTCACTTTCTCTAAACGTCAAAACTTTCATGTTTCCTCTATCTTCATTTTCACAAACCTTTTCGAGATTCTTTTGCAACAAATACAAAACATTTGGAACAATCANAATACAAAACATTCGGAACAATCAAAGAATGGCCATAGTGATGATCGTGATGACGTGCTTCAATTATTGGATTTGTAAAAGTTGCATTTTCAAACATTTCTGATACTCTTTCAAACGCATGATTCTTTATTGATTCATCAAGCTTTTTAATTTCTGTTCTATTCAGACTTTTCAATTTTAAAGTGAATTCTCTCGCTTTGTGCAACGCTTTACTTTCCCCATCCAACAATTCACTCTTTATTTTATCAAACGCATTTTGTGCACTGGATTTCAATAATTTAAGATCTTTCAATAAATTATTGTCACAAATGTCACTTCCAATCATTCTCATCGTTGGGGTTAAAGCTGCCGGCAATTGACAATCCTTGAACGAATAGCATAAGCCACTGTTGACGTAATGAAGTCTGTACAATGCAAACACACATTTATCATTGAATTTATTCTCATCCAATACCAATGTTTTTAAACATGGAAACCTTTGCAGCTCTGATATCAAAATAGAGAATTCATTGAACTTCAAGCCAAGTCCTGCAAGGCTCAAATCCTCAAGTGTTATCCTCACCCTACGAAGGAAATTTATTAAATCTATTCAATTCATTTTAAAATCATACTTTCAAGCTCTGAAAATTTTGAACCAGAGAATCCAATTCTACTCAAATTTAAACCCCTCAAATTGATGCTCAATTCTTGTCCTGGAAGCAATTCAGACAAGTAATTGGAAATATTGTTATTTGAAACATCTAAATCTACTATCTGTGGGGTTGAGAGTATTGATTTTATCCATTCAACATCCTTGTCACTCTACATTGCTAATCATACCCCCTTTCCAAGGTCATTATTTGATATATTCAATGATAGCTTCATATTAACATTCTTGGCAATTTCAGATGCTAGAAACGCTCCATGCTGCTTTGTAATTTTCGTATTGGAAAAATCCAACTTTGATAGACTTTGAATTCTCGACACAAAAGAAACCTTTAATACGCAAAATTGTTAATTACTTCAACATTCGGTTTTTTTAGTTTATTTTTTGAAATGTCAATAACAGAAAATGACTGGGATTGTTGCAACCAAAGTGACAACTGATCAAACACGAATGGATTGTCAGTATTCGATAGATTCAAATTCTTAATGTTCTGGCATCTTTCAATCCCCATTTTAATGAATGAGAGCCCCTCTGATCCAATTTCATTGTTGGACAAGTTAAGCGTCATCAAGTCATTAGCAAAGGGTGAAAGCAAATAAGAATTCAAATGATTCATACCTCTCACTTTAAACATTTAAAGTTACTCTTTTTATTCAACTTGCAATTATCAAATTCAAGTGTTTCCAACTTTATATTCGATTTAATTAGCCAACCAAAAATTAATTCTACTTGGCTTTCGTCTAATGAAATATTCGCCAATGATAAATTTCTAAGCAAGCTGCTCTGATTCGGACAAAGATTTTGGAAAAATGATTTCGATATTTCGCAATTCAGAAGATTCTACAACAGCAAGCAATACACCTTACAAGATTTTCAATGTACGCTGATTTAGATACCAAATTTGATAAATACTCACAAGTATTGCTGGAAAGTTTGAATCCATTAAGTGTAATCGCTCTAACAACCTTGTTCAACAAGAGACTGTGGGCGATACAGCAAATATCTTTTCTATTCTTTTCTATTCAAAAATTATACTCTGAAAAATCAAACAAGCAGGAATCTATGTGTGAAATAAATGGGGCAGATTTCAAATGATTGAGAAAATCAATATTGGGATTCGCGTCAAGTAGAGAACACGTTGAAGTGTATTGAAATGCGAGATTCCCGTGACTTGGATAAATCATTGCAGAGCTAATGACTTTTTTCAATTCATCGCTCAGCTTGGCATCGATTGGAACCATTAATTCTTCAATCTGTGCCAAACTTTTATTAAATTCACTTTCAATTCTTTTATAATGATTTTTTGTTTTTACTCATCTTGTAATAGGTCCCATTTCCTCTTTGACAAAAATACCGAGTGTCCAAAAAGTAGTGAACACGACAGAGTCAAAAATTTGAAAAACTCTGTAAAACTAGCCTTGAATAGAATTGATATTTCTATTGATTTAATGGCATCTTCTCTGATTAATAAATTTAGTGTATTGGAATCTTTTCTTTTTACATTTTCAATTGCTAAAAGACTAACAATCATAGCCACTCCCTTGATGAATAAACATTCTAATTAATACTTGTTTTCTGTGGAATGATAGTGAATCTTGATAGAGACACTATATTGACCAAGTAAATTCAGTTTACCATGTTCAAGTCTTCCTTTCCATCAATTGTAACTACTTGTTCAAAAATAGGCGTTCGTTTTGATAGTAAGACTATTACAATATAGTTAAACTAGTTACGATTGTTAATTGAAGAGCGTCTGGACTCGCTCATATTAGATGAGCCACAATCATGACATGAATCAATAAAAAAGAGTAAAATGCCAAAAGTTTATTTATAAATTAATGATTGATTATTCATTATTATTTTCTTCAGCTTTATCACCATTTGCATTCCATAGTTTGTCATTCTTTAGGATTGTTCCAATGTCAACATTTGATAATAAATCATGAGATTCAACTTGAGAGATTTCAGTTTCTTGTTATTAATTAATAAAATATTTACTCTTCTTGTTTGGACGCTTTCTTGGTTGTTTGTTGACCAGTTTCTTTGACTTTGAGGGAGCTGTCAGTTTAATAGTCAGAGATCTTTATGAGAGACAAATAAGTTATTTACTCTTCATTTAAAGGAACATTGTAAATGGGATCATCGTTGAATGTAAAACTGTTAACGTCAACTTTTTTCTTCTTTTCATTTACAGACGACTTATTTTGACCGAAAATCTTTGAAGAATATCCATCTTCTTCTTCACTCTCACTTGAACTGTCATCTGATTTGGGCGTTGCAACTTGTTTGCCTTTGGTTGGTGTTTCGTTTTCCATGATTAAAGATTTCAATTTTGATTTTATTGGTGCCAATTTTGTCAGCATTGGCGCATTTTCTTTTTCGTCATCTGAAGATGAAGATGATTCGGAATCTGAATTATCTGAAACCTGATTGACTGGCGGTGTAGCTGGCTTTGTAGCTGGCTTCGTAATTGGCTGAGTAACTGGTGCAAATGGTTTCTTAATTGACTTTGTTGGAACTTGTGTAATTGTCTTTGCATTATTCTCGTTGATTTCTCTCTTTGCTGCTACAATTTGCTCTTTCTTTTCAGCCTTTTGAGCTAATTGATTCTTTTTGATTCCAACTGGCGCTGTCTGATTCATTTCCTTCTTTTCTGTGTTGATTTTTTGAGTGCTTGGCTTATCCACTTGCTTCTGTGGGATTTGAATCTTTTGTGGGGTCGCAATTTTGCAATCTTTAACGTTTTGTGTCACTTTTTCAACGGGGACTTCAGATTTCTTGGCCTGTTGTGGGATTTCGACTTTAGCTTTTTCAATTTGAACCTTTTCAATAGATGGATTCTTATCACTCTCAGTCCCTACTTTATTTACATTGTTTTCTTTCTTGTCTTGGTGTTTTGCTATTGGCGAGGCAACAGGCGTGGGCTCTGGTGTACAAAGATTCAATTCCACTTTATTTTGTTTTGGAGTGTTTCCTCTTAGAGGTGGCCCAGGATTAAACGTGTTTTTAATCGTATCAAGAACTTTTGGCTTTGATGCTTCACCTTCACTTTGCTTTGCGTGCTCAATAATTTCTTGAACAACGTTTGAATCTCCATTCGCTTTTGCCAAATCAATTTTCTCTTTTTCACTTCGCTTTATTTTAATTCGTTTCTTTCTTTTTTGACTAGAAGTACTAAAGTCTGGCATTCCATCATTCACTGGAAAATTATTCTCATTGATGTTATTAGGCTCATTGTTGCTTTCAGAATTTACGTTATTTTTGTTCTTTTCAGGTGAAACTTCAAATCCATTTTGTTTCTCAGCTTTAATATCATTTTCATTTCCTGTTTTAGGTGTCTCTGTTACGGTTTGTGTTTGAATGATTCTCTGGTTACAAGGAGTGTTAAAGAACTGAACTTCCTTCAAGTCACTTAAAACCTGACTTGTATCGGCTAAATCAGTCAAAGTGATATCCCCCAGTGTCTGCGTAGATTGATTAAAAGCTTTAGTCTTCTTTATCATCACAACACTTTCATCCACATCACTTAATGATCTTTTCCTCTTTTGACGCTTTCCCTGGTTGTTTAATTGATATTCTACAATAGCACATACAACAGATTGATCTCTAAATAAATCACCCACCAAATCATCATCATCCAAGTCCATATTACGATCGTTTCTCAATGTCTTTATTTTATATCCCCTAGAATCAAAAACAACTAACAAATCTTACGAAACTTCATCACTGTAAAGCTTTTTCATCTTTTTAGATATTAATCTCCCAAGTTGCTTTACAGTATGTGTATTTGGACAAGCGAGCAAAAATTGGAACATAACTTCAGTTGGCTTGTATCTCGCATTATTTAAAAATATCGGAGAGTCGATAAAAGATCTATTAGTATTCTCTACAGCCTTTCGTATCTGGATTTCTAGTCGAAAACAAGTCATAAAATAATGTGGCTTGGCAACTCTTTACTAGCCTATCAAACCTGCAATCATAAAAGTTGTCGTTACATAATTATTCATATACAATTCATTTAATTTATTTGAAATATATCCTTTAAGCGAATATCATTTTGTGGATTAAGTTGTGCATTTTTGTTTATTTTGTTTTACTTTCATGATGGGTGCCCAATCAGTCCTTAAATCACTCTTCACAAGTAATATTACATAATTTAATGTAAAAGAAAAAACTAATGAAATCGAAATGACCATTGCTGGAACAGATGACGACGAACAAATTGAGGAAAGGTATGATTATTCTTATCACTCCCATAGACATGAATCGAGCGATTTTGATATAATTATTAATGCATTTGAAGAATTGCTCGTGGATCCCGAGTTTTCCTCACTCCAAGGATCTCTACTCGAGAAGCATAGCAAAATCATCAGTGATAAATGTGCCAATGATCTTTTTAATGAATATGTAGGAATTAATCGTTTGTAGAAAATAGAAAAGAAACGTCGGGAAATTCATAGAGAGCCGTTTTAATGTCATAATTTCAGGATTTACCATGAGCAGGCTTTTCAGTGTACTGAATGAACATCAAGAAATCGCAGACACTGATATCTTTGATGTTGTGAATTCTCTTAATGATATTGAATCATACAAAGATCTTGTTTTGAATTATTGTAATGTAAGGTGAATGAAAAGAATATGAATAGGGAAATCAAGACAATACGAAAGAGTTATCTGATTTACTTTATGTCAGACCATTAAAATAAATTTAATAAATCTATTCGAAGAAATTTAATAATTAGTGATCATGTTGGTCACATAGATCTGTCATAACCTTTAATTCATTGAAGCCGGCTTCAATTCTATTTTTATTTTTTTAAATCATGTAGGACCCAAATTTATTTAGCTTTTACTTTACATCATTCTATAGAAGGTGGTATAATTAGTTTGATTTGAAAGACGACAAATTGTAGGGTGGTATTTTGTTTTAGACCCAGAGTCGAAGCCACAATGGCATTTGGATTTGGAAGCAGCAGTAGCGGATCAGGCGGTATTCTTGACTCTGTAAAACCATTTATATTAAATAATCAGGGCGAAGATATTTGTGGTCTGTCGAGGACACAAAGAATGTATGGTTTCGGGATATGCTATGTTGCAGGCCTAGTTATTAATTTCATTTCAGCATTCTTCTTTTTCAATATAACAATGTTTGCATTTTTATACACTCTTGGGAATATTTTATCGCTGGGAAGGTAAAAGGGTTGATTCATTTCAATAGTACGTCGTTTCTTTTTGGACCTCTTAACCAATTAAAGAAAATGTTTGATAAAGATAGAATTGTAGCCACACTTTTATATTTGGGTGCGCTTGTCTTAACCATCATTTTAGTGGTTGTAAAGGCGTCAGTTGTCTTGATTTTGCTGTGTGTTATATTTCAATCTGGTGCGTTGTTTTGGTACAGTTTATCATATATACCGTTTGGCAGAGCAGCGGTATTAAACTGTTTTAAAGGTGTTTTTAAATAAATAAGGTGACTGAAATGCTAAAATATTTATTAGGCTAGAAATGCATCTTCAGGCTTTTCATCGACTGATTTCTTTATCTTTTTACTTTTCTTCTTTATGTTTTCAACTAAATCTTGAGTAGAAATTTGAGCATCATCTGGTTTGCGCTTTTGGCTTGTTTGCTCTACTGGCGGAATGAACGCCTTTTCTCTTTCTTGGCGTTTAACTTCGGAATTCTTTATTTGTTCTTCTTTCTTCTTGTCCAATTCTTTTTGTTTTCTTTCTTTCGGTTTCAAAAAGTATTCACCGCTCTCTATCATCTCGTCTACCTTTCTTGGTTGTTGTGGTGGTGGGAATGGAGTGTATTCTTTCTTTTCTTTAACAACCTTTGGTGCCTTTCTTTGTACGTTGCGTTTCTTAAACTGAGGCAAAAATCTATCCCAGTTCTCGTGTTTCAATTTCTCATCTTTTGACAGTTCTTTTTTAATCATCAATTCCTAAGTCAACAAAATATATAAGTAATACTTTTATGTGATAAACTGGGTGAATATTCTTCATGCAATCAAGAACTATTCTTCTAACGTCTTTTAATCCTTTGAAATCCCCCATAGCAGATACTGTATTTCCTTGAACAAGAACATAACATTTTGTTAAAAGTTCAATCGCTTTCAAAGTATTACCATTAGGACCAATCAATCTTTGGCGTCTTTTAACAAATCTCTCTTTATTCCTCACCAGAGTCCCTATTTTAATAATATCGCAAGCCATTCCATCTTCTAATATTTTAACAGCCTTTGTAATTTAATATTTTGGTTTTTACTTGTTGGAATGGAACACTTCTCGCCAACAGTTTAATCAAATCTCTTGCTTTCACAATGATATAAGGATCAAAAGTTTTTCTTGTAGTCTTTACAGTCATACTTCCTTCAATTAAATCTAAAACACATGCTATTCCCTTTTAAAATTTTGACTTGCTTTTTACGTGTTTTTGTAACGCTGCAGTGACAGTTGGCCAAATTTCCCTCAAATAATTTTCTCTATATTTTGGAAAAAGTGTTGCAAATGAGCTTTCCTCTAGCAAAGGTCCTGCCATCTCTTCAGGTTTAAACTCATCGATTTTCCAGTGGTCTATATCGTCTGTATCCCATGCTAATATAAATATAGTTTTGAAAATTACGTTTCTCCTTTCTGTGCATACGGTTTTTTGAAACTGGCTTTTGTTCAGTGGTAGATGTATTTTCTTCCGACATTTTTAACACCCCGGTCGAAACAGGTGTTCAAAGTAGTAAACATTTTATTCAAGATGTCTGTTTTCATTGAGGTTACTTCTAAAAAATAAATATACGCCTCATAAGGCATAATTTTTGTTTTATTTGCTCTGAGTCTAATACCTCAATTGGGAACCAAAAGAAAATATGAAAACAACTGGTTCTGCGTAGTACCTCATGGCATTGTAAAATATATTTGTCCGCATATTCAGTCACGTGAAAGATATTTATTGGAAACCGTACATTGCAATGAAATTGAAATTGTAAATTTCCTAAATCTATGGTATAAATTCCAAAAATTCTGCAAGACCCTTGCAAGTTTTTTTCGGTAAGAGTTTGTGCGATTATGTCTTTTTTTCTATGATGACGGTTTCTATTATTTGTAAACAGAACGTACCATGTTGACAAATAGTTTCAGCCTTGTCTGAGTCCAAATTTTATATACTTTAAATTTATCAAACAGTTTCTAATGTTAGATTTCACTCGAAATTGAAATAACTTACACCGCATAATGATGATAACAACGACGGGCGGACTGAGTCCTATGATGATTGTCGTATCTGAATGCTCTCAATAACAGAAAATCAATAAAATTTAATATACAGTATTAAAAAATTATCATTTTTATTCTTTGTTATTTTCAACTTGCGTATGATAAGAGTCTGAGCAGGTCTGACAAAAGTTTTCAAGATTGTTGTCCAAGTGAAGGTCATGTATTGTTTCATCTTCCATTCCCACTTGCCTAGCCAAAGTTAAAACGTAGTTTGTCAATATTTTTTGAGATTCATTGATTTTGTTAAATTGCCTTTTCATTAGCTCCAGTTCAAAAGTGAGTTCTCTATTTATTTCTGCTATCATTTCAAATGTGCTCACGATTGGCACACCATTTTTGTTTAAAAGCTCAGGTTCAATTTGAATCATAAGATCTTTTTGATCAGATGCATGACTTGATAAAAATGGACTTGCTCTCTCTGAAACAATAGAATCTCGAGATATTTCTTGAAAAGCTGTCTTTTTCATTTCGTAATGTTTTTGGTGCATCTCTCTTTTTCTGGCTTGCTGTTGAAAGCGATGCTCCAAATACAGTTCGGTCAAATTCGAGCTGAAAACAGTAACAGGCAAACCAAGAAACAACATACCAGATATAATGATGAGAAATGATATAATTCGACTTAAAGGCGCCTTGGGAACAACATCACCATAACCTACTGTGGCAATGGAAACAACTATTATTTAACACACAATGCTTATTACTTGTGTACCAAGTCGCATCAGCGATATTTTGAATTTGACTTCTTTTGCCTTGAAATTCACCCATACTTTGGCCGTAAATCCACTGGTCATTAACTTTGTCAAAGACACAAACGGCAGTTTCTGCATAGTAGATTGCCGCTGAGAATACAATACAAGCTGATACCAAGTAATATAATAAGAAAAGTAGACCTGGTCTGGATCGTTTAATGGCAACAATGAATATATTAACATCTTTCACGGAGCCAACAATTTTTAACAAACGAAGCGCTCTGAACAATCTTAAGATCTGGATTCCCCTAAAATCAAAAGGACCTAATTGAAATAATAAATCAATTAAATGTGGAAGAAAAGACAATAAATCAATTATACCACTCATCGACACTGCGAAGGCCCTTTTGTCATAGCTTGTACTGCATTTTAAGATGTATTCAATCATAAAATGTATGGCAATAATCGTTTCAATAATAGTGAAAACATTATTCAAGTAATGTAATTTTGTTAATGTATCAAGGAACATAATAATTACAGAAGCAACAATAAGCAAAATTGTATAGACTTGTAAAACTCTAGACCAAAAACCATTAGTACCTTGTGTCAGAAACTTGTAGATTCGGGCCTTGTAAGATTTTCTATACGAAAGGAATTCTGAAGAGCCATTTTCATTACCAACACCCACCTTTTGGTATTCTGCATCTAGGTGCTTATCATAAGTATTAATATTTTTTAAATATGCAGTACTGCTACTCCCCGAAGGGATCTTTTCCGAGCCCATTATAAATAACGGACGTTAGTAACGTCACGGAAATTCCAAAGTGGCGTAGAGACCGAGGCCTTAAACGTTATTATCCTCTCCTTCAGAATGGCTCATTTTAACTACATTTCCACATTCCTTCCAAGAAAGTAGAAAATAAACGAAATGGTTAGTATTGTATAGACCGGGCACTTTCATTAAAACTAGTTATTAAATAAACAAGTATTTATTTAAACATTCAAACTGAAGATGCAATTGTATTCTTTCTGGTGGGCTTTCTCTGCTCCTTCAAATAAAGGATCAAAAATGCCAAAAATGAGATAACCTGAAGACACGAAATGGTCATGGAAATACATTTAAGTGTCAGATCGAACTCAATTTGTCCTTCGTACACCATGGTTTCAATCAAAGAACAAAGATGGATATACATGTATGCGCTCAAAAACATTACAGCATCCAGACTCAAATAGCTTCCAACTTTGCGACAATCCTTATGATCTGGAGGTACCAGATTAACCATTAAAACAAAAAAGATGACGACAATTCCTATATTGAATCCATTGAGTTTAGCAATTGAGAATCTCAAAGAATGGCATATACAAGTTCCAATAATTATGAAAGCATTTAAGTACCATATGACACTTGGTAGATTGAAGGTATATGACATTCCCTTGGGGGTTTTCCATTCACTAAAGATTGTTAGAACGTAAAGCAATAGAACGACATTGTAGTAATAGCAGGTAAGGAGTAAAGGAGATGGAGAATGTATATAGCTTTTGGTTGCAAAGTACTGGGCGAGAACAGCAGCCTTTGCAAAAGAAGACAGACTTTTAGATTTTTGTTTTTTCCAGTTCAGATATAGACCAAAAAAGCAGCAAATAATTAATGCCAGAGATGGAAGGCTAATGAGTACTTGTGACAAATAGAAAATCGGATTTGGAATTAATCTAGTATTAAGTACTATTACCACCAAGTTCAAAATACTTCCTACTATTAGAGTAAGTATAGTTGCAAAGTGCATATGCTTAATGGCGCAGCTGCCGCAGCAGTTTAAAGAATAATTAACTTTAGCGATAAATTTAGTTTATTTTCGAACTTAGTTTTGAAATTTTAATAAATATTCCAAGAATCGAGCCATTTGTGGTTAACCATCAAGTCCTTTGCTGGTCCTTGAAAGCCAAATACGACAGGGGTAAAGAATAAGAAAACAAGACAAACAATTGTAGAGAAGAGTACTGCGATTAGATTTCTGGCTTTGATGTTTCTAATTTTACGCAAGAATAGATGGTCCAAAACAAACCCGAATCCCAGCATTGCAAAGAATAAAGCGGGAAAGTAGTGATGAAGATAAGTGACGCGACCCATTAGACAAAATGGAATGAAATGAAGAATCCATCCAAAAATTATAGTTTTGCATTTTATAGTAAACCAATGCCAATCCCCTATGAAAATAAATTAACATTGTTGTTACCGATTGTCCAATTGTAGTAGCCTCTTTTGAATCTTAAGATATAAAACAAATATAAAAATGAAATTAATAAAAGAGAAACGAAGCCGCCCCACCAAACAACAGGATTTCCAATCAAGTAGAATTTGACGGCTTCATCTTTCCAAGAGGCCATTCTTAAACCTCTTAAGAGTAAAGGCCATTCATAAGGAGAAGAAGTTAATTCATCTGGCTCCTTGTCGGGATCAGGCGTTAATGCGTTATTTGTTATCCACATTGCTACGTTCAATTGAAGAAAATCATTAATGAAATTTGTCTTAAAGTGACCAGGGGGTGCAGGGGGAACTTTTATATTTCGATTTAGTTGACTTACGTTTATCATTTTTATGCATTTCAATATTCCAAAGTGAATCTTTTCTAAATTTCAGCTTCTTTTCACACGACACTTCCAATTGCTTAAATCCCCATTCAGGCAAATTCTTTATTGATGATCTTAGATAGCAACCTGTTTGGGAATGCTTCAATCTAAATGAAGTCGTCAATGACTTTAATGAGGTCAAATTTTTATTATCTCGAAGATCACTAGCAATCTCAATTATCCAGAAATCATTTGGATCTTTCCACGTGTCATTTCCATAACAACTAACTTCATTATCATATTTAGTCAGAGGCGCAGCTAGATTGTGGCTGTGTAGATTTCTTTTTGTTGCAGAGTGAAAAAGGCGCAATTTATCACCATTTTGAATAAATTGAATTTTCTCATCATCAATTTCCACTCCATGTTCTTTTTTAATAATCCAATTGTTATTGTCGTCTTTATGGTGATACAAAGTCACTTGTTGTTGCTTGCTTCCACTTGGGAATGTTTGAATATGAGAATGAAGCAAACCACCACCATGACCTTGATTTTTAATAGTTACTAATGATCCATAAGCGACATCTTTATTTCAATGAATCATCTTTAGTACCTAATGGATTGTTCAATAATTTGCTTCCTCTAAGGTTGGCTTGAAATAATGAACTCATATGTGAATCACCGCTTCCAGTAGAATTTAAAATCATGAAATGGGCTTGAAAGAAAAACATGTAAATTCCAATCGGAAGAAGAATCAAACAAACAACCCTGGCAAAGAAATGCTTCAAGAACGTCATCTTTTGTTCATTCATCTTTAATCAGTTTACTTTTGGCATGCGTAAATCGCCTAACATATCCCAGAGATCCTCAATGGTGTACAACCCTACTAATGCCATTGTAAATAGTCCAACCCATTTCACACTCGAAACAAATCCAATTGATACCCCGGTTAAAACTATTGCCAGCCACCAATCCAAAGAAAATGGTCTTTATACTTTAATTAATTTAAAGTTACACATCTCTAGAATTCACAAATGTTAAATGACTATAAACTGTCAAAACTGTAAAAAATATCAACATTCCATCCAACAAGATAAACCTACTAATAGTCGTCCATGCACAATCTTTATAATTAATATTTTATCAGTACCTGCCAATGCGAGAATGCCAACAAATAATGCAGCAGGTCTAGACAATCGCAATTCAACCGCCGTCAAATACGCCAACGNGCGCCAAATAATGATAACATGCCTCTAAACATTCCATAATTCAATTCTGCGGGATATGTAGATCCAGATTCAAATCCAAAAGTTCCATTATATCCCGACAAAAATCCAGCTAATCCAACAAGCATTTTGCCGAGTGGTGGATGCACATCATGATAAAATTCACGTCTTAGCTATAATATTACAACTTAGCATTTTTTACATATTGTGATCCAAACTTCCCAAAATGCGCTTGATATCTTTTATCAATTTGTATTACCTTCATCCCAAACTACAAAGTCTGCTTTATTTATTTGATACAATCGTGTTATTAGTCCAAATATTAATAAAGCTATTGTTATTTTCGTGTTCTCTTGGTCATAGTAGCATTCAGATGTTGGCTGTGTTAATTAATACCAATATTTACTGGGACTTCAATATATTTATCTTTTTCATCTACATCACTAGAACTCTTTGTTGGAGAAGGAGTTTGTTCTCTATTGCGGCGCCGTATCTCGTCGTTCATGTCCAGGTCCAGGGTATGAACAACTAATATGAAAAGTCAAAGATGAAAAAGTGGTCTCAGCATTAAAATTAAATTATCTAACAATTAATAACTAAGAATTAATTAACTAACAAAGAAACATTTATTAAGGATAACAAAATGGTACAATTAATTCTCGTTAGAGCGATGGTATGAACCTCGACCACGATGGCCTCTTCCACGACCCCTTCCTCTGCCTCTACCTCTTCGGTTGTTATCAAAAGTTCCTGCTTTTCCGAATGTTTCTATGTTCAGTCTACGATCTTCTTGTAATTTTGCCTTGCGGTCAAGAGAAGCAGCGGCAAGCTCTCTTTCCCTTGATTCACATGAAATGTTATCAAAGAATGAAGTGCTCTTGTCGTAACCTTTGGAAACTAAAGATTCTTCTTTTGGCAAATCTTCCTTGTTAAACTTTGCATTGGATTCCTCAAAATTGAATTCAGTTTCAGGAACAGTAATTCCACCATGGCGACCTCCGCGATGACCACCTCTGCCACCTCGCCTTACATATCCACCTCGACTTCCACTAAATCTACGATTTGAAGATTCCGGTTTTTCTTTTTCTATTTTCGCTTCAAAATAAAAATTACCAATTTCATTTCTTTCATTTTTAGCTTCAACTTTGACTTCCTGCTTGACTTCGCGCTTGATTGGAACTGAAGGTTGTTTTGGCTCTTCTTTCTTTTCCCTTTCAGGTGAAGGTTTTCTTTCTTTCTTAACCTCTTCAGCAACGGTTTCTTTGACAGGAATTGACGGCTGTTTCTTCTCTTCTTGCACTGGCTGCTTTGGAGGCTGAAACGATGGGGGAGCGAATGAGCCAAAGTGTTGTGGAGGATATCCAAATGCAGGGTAAGGTGCATAAGATGGATTGGAAAATGCATTTTGTCCAAACTGTCCAAAAGCAGGCTGCTTTTCATCTTGATCAAACATTCCAGCGTTCATCATGGCCCCATGCTGTTGCATATGCTGCCAATATTGTTGTTGGTATTGCATGTAATAAGGATTCATCGCTGGATTAACTCCATAGCCCATTTGAGGGTAACCAAAGCCAGGTGGTCTCATTGACTGCATTCCATTATTGGCAAACATGTTTTCAGGCATATTTGGTTGATTCACTTGTTGTTGAGGATAATCAGATACATGTAAATCTTTGATTTCAGTGCTTCGAAAAATGATGCATTCGTACACTTGGTCCGAAGGTGGAACTTCTTTCACACCTCCAGTCCTTCCTTCAGTACCATATGATCGAACTAGAAATTAGATTCAGTTGCAAAGAATATTTTCAAATACAAGTCATACGAAAAAAGACAACATGAATTATACTTACCATTTTCTAAAGTAACAGAACTTTGCTCCGTATCAATACTTGATAAAGTACCTTCATAACGAATATCCGCTTTGGATATAAGCATAATAGTTGAGCCTATGTAAGGAACTCCACTCATCGAAAACGAACTAGCCAGGGTTTTAAGAAATTTCCTTCAAGAATGACACAGGTTTATCTTTGCCCTTTAAATTGGAAAAGATCTAAATTTGCTGGGTACATACAGTTTCAAGTATTATACTTAATTTTTATACACTAGAATAATTTTCATATCGTGCAAGCTGAAAATACAGGCTTAAATGTCACTTTTGATCCCCCTGTAGAACTTTCTGCCAACGAAATAATCAAAGTATACATCAATTGCTTTCATTATGAAGATTTTGAAGAAAAATGACGATCTAGAAAAAGGGCTTTTAAATTTATGCCGTCGTTTAATGCTTAATGAACAACCAAGTCCCCCAACCTCAACAGACAAGAGAAGTGACGTGGAAGAGATATCATTGTTGGAATTTATGACAAAGGCATTCCCAGGTCTAAATTCTACAATAATCGAAAACAAACAACATAACATCATCAGAATATTAAAAAAGTAAGGAATAGAACAAAACTATTTTTAGTTTTGGATCGCATGAGTTTGAGTTAGACGTGAAAGTTGCGAGAAACGAATTAAAAATTTTAGATTTCGACATCAAATCCCCATTAAATTTGGATTTGAAAAATTCTTCTTCACTGAAAGATATTATCGAGCAATTTTTGTATAAAACAGAAAGCATAAAGCCTCTATGTGAAGCCATTAACAAGATAAGAAAGGAATTGGGATTAGAAAATCATAATGCGTCAAATACTTTGGAATTTATTCTTGAAAAAAATATAGTTCTTCAGATAGAATTAAATCCACTGAATGTCAATGGGATTCCCAAAATTGCATTTTCTGGTGCCGGGCGTCGAGTTAAGGAATTAAGAAAGAAATTAAATCAAAATGTGCTAAAGTGGTAAAACTCGATAAAATTCTTCCAAAGGAGACAAGAAGTCTCAATAAGCGATAACATATATCAAATTCTTGGAATAAATTTGAGAGATTTGAAAGAAGCAGTATTTGAATGTTGCATTTGCTATCAGTCCAAGAACAGTTTAGGAGAATCAGCATTGAGCAGTTGTAATAATGAAAATTGCAGTCAACGATGTCACACTGATTGCTTACGAGGAGTAAAGGGATTCATTTTATTTTAAAAGTGGCTAATTAGTATGACAAGCACGAAGCAAACATTTGATACATTGGTAGGACAATGTCCTTATTGCACCACTGGGGTACTAGATTTATGTAGCATTAACTAGACTGTGTTTCTGAAGGCATCATAAATTTTATTTCTAATAAAGGATTCAGTTTTGACATACAAATTAAATAGTGTCGTTTTATTTTTGACTATTCCTCTCAGAACCCTGGTACCAATGAGCTACGATAGTGCCTTAACAGTCTTTTCACCAGACGGACATTTATTTCAAGTTGAATATGCTTTAGAAGCTGTAAATAAAGGAACCACTGCAGTAATTTAAGAAATGTAATTATACCAAAGGTTGGAGTTCGAGGAGAAGATGTAGTAGTTTTAGGGGTGGAAAAGAAGTCTGTCGGTCAACTACAAGAAGCCCGTACGATTAAAAAAATATGTATGTTGGATGAGCATATTTGTGTAGCGTTTGCAGGTAATCTTTATTATGAGGATTCAAAGGATTGAATGCTGATGCACGCGTTTTAATTGATCGAGCTAGAGTTGAATGCCAAAGTCATCGCTTGACTGTTGAAGATCCTGTAACCGTAGATTACATCACAAGATATATTGCAGGAATTCAACAGGTACGATTAGAACAGAAATTAAATATTAGAAATACACTCAAAGAGGAGGAGTTAGACCTTTTGGAATATCTTTATTGATTATGGGGATGGATTTAGATAAGAAGCCCAGATTGTATACAACTGATCCTTCAGGTATCTATTCTGAATGGAAGGCCAATGTCGTCGGTAGAAGTTCTAAAACAGTCAAAGAATTTCTTGAAAAGAATTACAAGGAGGGTTTATCAAGATATGAGACCATTAAATTAGCAGTAAAATCACTTCTTGAGGTAACAAAAATGGCGCCTTTGAAATAGGTGGTCCAAACAAGTGCCAAAAATCTTGAGCTTGTCGTAATGGACAAGGATTCTAAAGTTCAGGTAATAATTGAAAATATTTTGTATGCATAGACCTTATCAGAGGAAGAACTCGATTCATTTGTTCAGGAAATCGAAAAGGAAAAGGAAGCTGAAGCTGAAAGAAAAAAGAAAAGGGTTGTTGGATCAACAAGTGGAACACAATAAATAAATATTACAATGAATTTAGGAATATAGTTTATGAAATTTCGTAATTTTTTCTGTAAAGAAGAAAAAAGTTTTTACCAGGGTCCTCGTCAAAATGCAAATCTTCGTAAAGACTTTGACTGGCAAGACCATCACTTTAGAGGTCGAATCCAGTGATACTATTGACTCTGTCAAGCAAAAAATCCAAGACAAGGAAGGAATTCCACCAGACCAACAACGTTTGATTTTCGCTGGAAAGCAATTGGAAGATGGTCGTACTTTGAGTGATTACAATATCCAAAAGGAATCCACTCTTCATTTAGTCCTTCGCCTTCGTGGTGGTGGTAAGAAGCGTAAGAAGAAGAACTACACCACCCCAAAGAAAATCAAGCACAAGAGAAAGAAGGTCAAGTTGTCTATCCTCAAGTACTACAAGGTTGATAACGACTCCAAGATCACCCGTCTCCGTCGTGAATGTCCATCTGAACAATGTGGTGCTGGTATCTTTATGGCTGCTCATCATGATCGTCAATACTGTGGAAAGTGTGGTTTGACTTATATGTTACAAAAATAATTCATAAAAGCACTTTTCTTTAGCTGTTTTTCCCTAGTAGGCTTTTGCTTATAATGACGGGAGCAGCTTGGATATCGTGCTGCTCCCAAGGTTATTTTTTTGAGAGTTTTTTTCTTCATGATGCAAATATATTCCTTTTAATATATTGGTTGTGTAACCCTTATTTGCGTTAAATGAGAATATGTAGTATCTCTGATCAATCTTATTGATGCTGTTGGGAACCATCTAAGCACACCAGTATCAATATGATCGATGAATGTTATCTACAATAATATCCTTAGGGGGTAATTTCAGTATCAAATGATTTTATATCTTTGAGAATAACACTCAAATTTATTAAAGCATTTCACTGTTTAAAGAGTCTTCAATGTCTTTAATGAATGATTTCGTGTTATGAATTGTTGAACCACCTAGAATTAGTCTGATTCCGGGCATTTGTTGATTGAAATTTGAAACAATTTTGGCTTCCTCGAATGTGCAGCCATTAACGAAATAAATTACAATGTCTTGTGGTCTACATTATAGTAAAACAAATTGGATACCTTTCTTTTAATTGTTGAGAGTTTTCAACGTAAGGGTAAAGATTCTCTTTCAGTTTCGATTTTATTAACAATTCTAAAGTTTGAGACAAGTTTGGATTATGCTGAGTGTAAATATTTTCTACTCCCTGCAGTCCCTTCAAAGCGCTTCTTCCCTTGTTGATGATGTTGTCTAATGAAAACAATTCTGTGTGGCGAACTTCTGATGTTGCGTAATCCAAAACTCCTTTAATCCACTAATTTATTAACAAATGTTTTATTCACGTTGATTTTCCTTTCAGGAATGTTTCGTTTTTGCAAATTTTCAATTAAGATGTTTAATTGATTGTTTGGTACTTTTTCATATCTAAGAGCGTAGATCATAACCAGCCTAACCTTTATATTTCGCTTGAAATTATTTTACTTTATTATCATCTTTTATTTTCTCATTTTCAATGGCAGAACAAATATTCTTTAATTAAAATCTATATTGCTTACTTTAAAGTCATTTAATCTATTGTCTGTGCAAGCAATGCTCTGTTCAATCTCACTTAAATGAAGCAAATCTCTTTCTTCAACAATTGATGACAAATATGAAACAAGCGTAACGTGCTTTGAAACATTTCCTGAGAGCTTTCTGAATTCAGGATATTCTTCTATAAATTTCTTCATGTCAGAAAGCGATTCAATCTCTTTAGATGATTTTGTTTTGGTTTGATATTCTAAAACGTACTCTTTAATGTTTGCTCCTAGGTCTCCTAGATTAAGGAACATATTTTTCTTATAAAATGAATCAATTTCACCATTCAATACTATTTCTTTCATTTCTGCTTTAATATTTGGCACACTCGTCATATCTACTCTGCCATTATTTATTCCAATCAATTCATGAACCATGGCTTGGTAGGTCCAGGGAGTCAACAGTGGCGTAATTGGATCATTTCTTCTGTCCAATATAATTAACAATGGCGACACATCACTCTTTCTAAAATCAAACATCAATTGCTCCTTGTCCATTTGAAACTTTTGCATTCAAAATCAAATAGTACCTTTATCTCTTGTGCTAGCCTCATTGCCAGCGTAGATGACTTTTCATATCTTATAGTAGGTTTCTTTTTCAATGATAACAATAACGCTAGTAATCCATCAACTGACCTTTGAAATGCATTGCCATCCCAGAGGTTAGGATCATTCCCAATACATCTATTAATATTCAATGAAAATAAATCATTATTAACAGCATAAAAGTCTGCATAATATTCCTATTCTTACCAACTCCATTATTTACTTGAACCTCTTTAACAACTTCTTGCTCATCCACCTCTGCCAACTTTTCAATAGAACTTTTTTTAATTATATTTGTAAAAACTGTTTCAAATACTTTTAAAACTTACATATATGATACGCTCCATAATGCGGATTGCGAATTTCCAATTCAAGCGCCTGAAGTGATTCAATAGTTGGTCTCACAAGGCAAATACAGTTCAAGTGTTTCATATTGTCCCTCCGGTCATGGTAATCTATTCTATCGACCAAATATACTTCTTTTTCTAAAAGCTGACTTTGTGTATACACCAATGATAACATTCCCGTCTGACAATATTAATCTACTTGTTATTACTGTTTCTGCATCTAATAGCAGTATTTTCATGCCGTGAATATCATTCAATATCTTATTAATGTAGAATTGAAATGCCTTTTGTACATCCATTTCCGTAATTTCATAATTGCGCCATGGAATACTGGACTTGCAACGATAAGAATACATTTGCTTATGATACACTCGCGAGAAGAATTCCTATTATTTTAACAAATGTTATCAATGATCTCAGCCAACATTTCAATGCACAAAAAACTGTTATAGAGGAATTCATCGCTTTGAAAAACAGGCTAGTGAAGAATAAAATAATTGAAAAATTTGAAGATCTTGGATTTGGTGATGAGAATACTTGGAATACTGAAATAGAAAAGTCACAACCCACCTTTTTTGATTGCCGTTGGTTATTTGCTGAATGCTATATTTACAGACAAATGTTTCAGATAATATCCAAGTCCAATACAATTGAATTAGATATCTTTGAATACCGCAAGAATGAAACCTTGAAAAACAACATACAACTAATGATCGATTACGCTGAAATATTCTCAAAGTACAAATCGAAAAATGATTTGAACAACTTGTTGAAAGATTGCTTATGGGGAAACACATTAGATTTAAGCCTTTTGGCGGGACAAAAATCAGCAGCTCCTTGTAATGCACACATACTCGCAGATGATTCTCAAGATTTTATTGAAAAAGTATTCCCATGCGAAAAGATCCACATTGTATTGGATAATTTTGGATTAGAACTTTTTATTGATCTTTGTTTGGCCACTTTTCTATTGGATCATAATTTGGTAAAGGTCGTAGTGTTTCACGGCAAAGCCGTTCCATGGTTTGTTTCCGATGTAACCAAAATTGATTTTCAAAAGTTCTTGGAACTTTTATCTCAACCAGAATTTGAAAATATACCTGCCTTTCAATCATTGGGACGTCGGTGGAGGGAATTCGTTGAATGTTCAAAATTCGTCTTTCGCGCAGAAAAGTTCTTTACCACGTATCTTCCGTTCGAGGAATTGCAATCATTCGATTCAAGTCTTCATGAAGAAATGAAAAGCGATGGAGGAGTTATATTCAAAGGCGATCTCAACTACAGAAAAATGACAAATGACTCCAAAGTTTCTGAAATAACAGGCTGGGTAAATGTAACAAAGTTTGACATTCCTTCTCTCTTGGTGAGAGTCTGCAAATCAGACACATTAGTCGGATTAAAAAGCATGGTGCATGTTGACGATTCTAATTGGCGCACAAAGGGTAAGTTTGGTGTAATACAGAGTTTAAACTGCAGTAAATGTTAACTTTTTTATTTTTCTAGTATTCTATTATTAATTTTCATGTTTGTATTCTTAATATTAAGCTACATCAATAGAAATTTCATGTCATACTGTTGTTTATGTAAAAGTTTTCCTAATTGAACCTCTTGTCCAATAATTTTTTAATCATGTTTCGCAATTTTGTGATAGTCTTCTCGAGGCTTTTGGGGCCTCTGCCCAAACCATATCACTGACAAATACATTAAGAAAACTAAAATCTCTTACCAGGCATTCGTTTTAAATAAATTTCTCTTTCTTTTTCTTCCATCCCCTCTTTGAAAATCTAATGTAACTAGAGCATATTTAGAAACCTTCAAAAAGCATTTCCTAGTTATTATCGACTTTCGGCGTAACTTATTTGTCTTCACCTGCAATTATTTTTGCATTTCATGTACTGATTTTGTGAATCTACAAAAATCGCCTTCTATTTATCTGGTGGGACAAGCGTGTCTCTCGGCCAATGAAATATGTTACATTCTAATTTCGGCTCTTTAAGGTTTCATGCTATTTTTGTAATTAAACCAATAATTGTAATTTATTCATTCGCGGTCGCTTTACCTCAAATTATGAAAACATCACAAGGTTAAGGTTTTATTGATTAAATTGTTTAACTCCTTCAAAAATTAAGATAAACAATAACAAATATCGAATTAACAATGGAGGGGGTAGGCCAATTAACATATTTAAACAGAAGGAAGATGAAAATGATAGTACTGCACATTCATTAGATGAGATACCAAGTATTGAAGAATCCTTAATCGAAAAAGAGGCTGTTACAAATCCTACTAAGTCAAAACATGTTACAACTGAGATTGAAAATCCCTTTTTAACCCCGAAAACTACAGATTTTAATGTCTATTTTCCAAGGACAGCTACCGTCATGTTCGACTATTTTGCAGCATCACAAGATGAGATTCAAGTATCACAAGGGGAAAAAGTGGAAATAATTGATGACAGCGATCCTAATTGGTGTCTAGTTAAATCTTGCCGCGACCCTACATTGGATGGTTTTATACCACATTCGTATCTCTCCTTTCAAAAGAACAAACCCTTATCTCAAGAATTGAAAAGCTCCAATAACGTTAACAAGCATTCTTCTAAGAAAAGAAGTGTTTCTTCTCTTAGAACAAGAACACCTGCAGCAGTATCACCGATTCCAAGAGGTAGAAGTGTTAGTGAAACATTTATAATGCAAAAGCCTATTCAGGTTAAAGGAAATAATGAGTTGCTAAAAACTTTTCCTTCTTTAATACAGCAGCACGAAATTGACGGTAAAGAATCATTGAGATCAATTTAAGAGTCTTCATGTAATTTACTACCAAAATTACATTTCACAGGCCTGGGATATCAAGATTTATTCTTTGATCAAGAACGAGACCAGGTATTGATGAAGCGATATACTGTAATGTAGTTAATGGGCATCGACATTGAGTCAAAGGCGGTTTTAATTCCAATTGAAGCAAAAAACATACCCACTCCGTTAACTTTGTCTAAAACAATATCTCATAATTTGAGGATTGCGGTAATACAAGACAAATCCATCCTATCAAATTCATTTTCCATAACTGGTTCCAACACGACGCCGTGGATCTTTAACAATGTAACAAATCCAAGACATTCTCAACAGGGACTTGAAGTTTTTGGGAAGCACGAAAAGAAAAATATTATTATTGTAAGAGGTGAACCAAAAAGGGTTGGGTTGTCCATTTTGTTTGAGTTAACAATTGTAACTGAACCTTTCAAATCAAAATCATCGACTTCTGGTATGAAAATTGCCGAAGTATTTTAGAGTTTTGTTGCGCTTGGGGTTTGTTACCATTACTAGATCCAGAAGGGAGACCGTTAGAGCAAAAGACTTATAGAGTGCGCTTATTTGGGGGAAATGCTTTGGAGGATTCATTCATTCCTCTAAAATATGAAAAAGAAAAATGGTGGTCTAGCCTGTTATCATTCAGTGATGATCAACCATATTTATCGATAAAGATTGTATCAACATCTCCAGCGATTAGAAATCGAATCAAGTAATCAACTTTACTAAAAGTGTTCAAGTACCTTGCCTTTTAATTTTATAACTAATGTCCAGAACTTGTTTCTCTTATCGATGTATAGAGAAGTTCTCGGAAAAGAATTATTAGGGGATGGTAAAGTGAAGAGAGTGATAAGAAATCCTTCATGCATTCTTTTCCCGAAGCTTTTAAAAGACAAATTAACTTTTACCTATTTGAACAAAAAATGGCATGAAAAAGTTAAGAATATGAAGAGCACAGTACTTACTAATATTTTTTCTTGAAAGAAAATTGTTAATCTTCGTCCAATATTTGAGCAGCTTGTGTTATCTTACTGGCCAATATTACATTATCAGTTTGAGCATGAAATGGTACTTTGTTACTTTTTGGTCGATTAGTATAAACTCGACTTATTAACAAAGTTACAGGAAAATGGATCTTTAGTATTGCTGCTTCTTGATGCGGTGCCTAATGCTTTTGATTATTTAGAAATAAAAGAGATTAATATATGAATACATGCTATGAAGTGATTTAAAATAGTGATGTTTTTAGATGTGTACCAGGCCCTTAATAGATAAATTTTCGGGTGGGGAGTTTGCGACCCGGACTTCAGAAATGATTATTGCCAAGTTGAGTTAATACCATTTTCACTTCGAATACACACTAACTTTTAGGGATTTACATGATTACATCGTAAACCAGGGTGTGTGTGTAATTACTTTTTGCTTCCGTTTCCTCCCAAATTTGGTCTACGAACTCAGAACATCCAATATATGAAGTAACATTTATGGTTTTCTGGTGAAGGACGTCAAAACTCAAAATGTTACATAAATATCAGCAAGACGAAGAAGAAGAGAAGTGAAATGGGAGCTTTATCATGTACTGACAGAAAATATCTTGTTTACATTATTTGTGCCTTGTGGCCAATTTGCATTGGTGCTGTTTTAATAATTTGGGGAACTGAAGGGTTATCATCAATTTAAGAGGTTTCAATATGATGGTTCATCTGATGTTTGTATAATAAAGATTGGAATTATTTGTAAATTTGCTTTTAGGATAATAATCTAACTGCACGTGAAATAATTTATAATTTGATCATTATTTGAGTTTATTTTTCGCACTAATTTTTGAAATAATGTTCTGCTAAATGCAAATCATGTTCAGCTTGAATATCTTTTCCAGCAGAAGCGCCTTCATGCCATTTGATCTAAATTATTCATAGATAACTTTCATTACCTCTGGATTCATGAAAAAGGAAGGATACTTTGC
>KE560886.1:0-23810 GCA_000442015.1 Rozella allomycis CSF55 | reverse complement strand
GTTGATTTTCAATTATTGATGGATTTATTTGATCGATTGAAAAGAAGAGAGAGATTTCAATCAATGAGACCGATGAATTCCATAGTGAAAACAAATGCTAAAGAGTGGTGGAGATTTGCTATTTCTTGTGTGAAAAAGTCTATAAGAGAAAGAAATGAAAAGTGGAGTTGGAAGTATTTTGAAAAGAGAAGAGAAGAAAGAAGAAAATATGTTTCCTTGTTTAATAAAAAGTTGGATAATAAAATGAGTGATTTGGATAAACAGGAGATTGAGTTACTTGAAAGAATATTAAGTATTGAAGACATTAGACTGTACAGGAGCATTGCAGGGAAAGAGCAACGAGAGAGAGAAAAGAAGGAAAAGAAGCCAGAGGTAAGCGGTGGATGGTTTTCATATTTTTATTCCAGTAGAAAAGAAGAGGCTGATAAAGATTTGAAGAATTTGTATGAAACAATTGGATTTAATGAAAATGAATTGAATTGGGAAATTTCGAAAGATGCTGTATTACTAAATTTGAGATTTAATCTGAAGAGTGGATCATTATGTTTAATTAATAATAAATTAGAATTTTTAAATGCGAGATTTGAGGGTCTTGAAATGAAATATTCGACCAGGTAAGAAAATTGGGTTTAATTGTTAAAGACAAACTTCATTTGATGTTTTAATGAAGCTAGAAGATATTTCAATAAGAGATGGAACGATTGGAACTTTATTTCCTTTGATTGTTGAAAAGTAATTTGATTTCGGCTTATGTGAAAGGAAATTTGATGGGCATTCAGGCAAGACTACTATCGTTGATTCAAAGAGATTAGAATCAAATGTTATAAATATTGCCGAGTTGAATAAACCATTTGTTGTGTTGAATTACCAACATAAACCGCTGCATGGAGAGGCGGATGAATCATTACAGATTGATATGGAGCCATTAAAGCTGGTTTATAATTATAAATTAATAAATGTTTTACAAAACTTTTTTAAAAGAATTGGAACGAATGAAACGTTGGATGCAATTGTGAATGCCGCCAACAAGGGTATAATAAAGATGACCAGGGCTGGTTTGCAATTTGCATTGGAAGAACATAAAAGTTTTGATTTAAAATTGAATTTGAATGCTCCACTTTTAATTCTTCCATTTGATGTTTCTGATTTAAAGAGTTCATTGTTTATAGCAGACTTGGGAAGATTGAATGTTAAAAGCGACTTAATTAATAAAAATGAAATGAATGAAGAAGATTTGAATAAACTAATGTACGACAAGTTTATTTTAAATTTATCAAAACTTGAAATGCTTTACATTCCATTCAACAAATTTTATCTTGAAAATAACTTTAATAGAAAAGAATTTCAGTTTATTCCAAATGTTAATTTAAAAATGATTCTTCAGATTGGAATCGTTCCATCCGTTACTAGAATATTAATAGACTCCTTCACAGATGAAATTAATCTTTTATTTTCTAATGTTAAATATAATAAATTGTTAAAATTATTTGATATTTATTTTCCTTTGAATGAATCAATGGATGATCAAAAAGAAGAAGAAGTCTTTTATGATGCAGAAGAAACCCCTGTAATTGATAAGGAAATTTTGAAATTCACTTTGAAAATTCAGAAATTGAAAGCCATCATTTATAAGGAAGAAGACGATGAAAGATTGATAAAATTAAATGAATCAAATGCACCATTTCTGTTATATGTAGGTGAAACTGGAGTAGAGTCATTTTCCGTTGATTTTTCTAAAAAAGAAATGGAGTCTCAAGTTGAAATAAAGTTTGGTTCATTTTACATTAAAGAAGAAGAAAATGTTTTTGAATCAGAAAAAGGCCGGCATGAATTTATGAATTTGCAGTATTTGATGGGTTTAAAGCCACAAGCAAAACTGTTTATTTCCAAAGTTACTTTGACTGTTGATCCCAGAGTAATTAAGAAATTTCAGGAATATTTGAATTTGACGTTTATTAATAAAAAATCAGTTAAAAGTGATAATAAGAGTGAATTGGATGTGTGGATATCGCTTGAGGGAATAAAGTTTATGTTGTTTGATGGAGAAGAGTGTTTTTCTTGTGTTGAATTGGAACAAGGAAATTTACAAATTGATAAAGGAATTATTGGAAATCTAAAAGAGATCAAAATCAAGCGTATTAATTCAAATTTAAAAAAAGTATATAATGAACATGAACTTTATGATTCTAAAGATGAAGGTTTATTTCTAAAGGGAAAGAATGTGTTGAGTTTTGAATATTTTGATAATTTTCTAAAGTTGAATGGAGGCTCTTTGCATTTATTTTATTGTCATGAAGATTTAAAGCGATTGATGAAATTTATAAAATCATTTCCACTTGAGAATGAAAAGAGTGAGAGTGAAATGAATTATGAAATCAACTTGTCAACGCCAATAGTGCAAGTGAGAGATATTGAAGATGAAAATGGGAAAATAATTTCGTATCTTGGAAATTTAAAGTTGATTAAAGAGAATGAAAAGAAATTGAATATTTTGATTCAGTCAGCTAAAGTGGAAGCAGAAACATTTTATGGGAAAAAGAAGATTATGAAAGATTTTGATGTTGAATTGGGAATTGAGTATGATAAAGAACCAAGAATGTATGTCAAGGGGAATGTGAGTCGAGTGAAGGTAGAATTGGATGAATTTTTGTATGAAATGTTGTTGAAGAATGTTTTTTATCTAATAGATTCAACGAGTGAGATATTTAGTGATGAAGTTGGAGAGAAAGGAGAAGGGAGAGTAGAGGGTGAATGGAGTGATGAATTGAATAGTAAAGTGACTGCTGGAGTGACTGATCAAGTGATGGGGAGTGCTTTAACTAATACTCTTAATACTCTTGCTCTTCAAAATCTTAATACACCTGATAAAGTGATTAATGAAATTGTTGTGGAATTGCAAGGGATAGAATTGGAATTGTTCAATTTGAGAGATGGAAAATGTTTGAATTTTTGTTTGTTTAAGATTAACAAGAGTGTTTTGAATTTCAAGAGAGACAGGGGAGAAATGCAGGTTGATGTTTGGGTTGATTCATTTTCGTTGGATGATACTAGAAGTATTAAACAATATTATACACAAATAATACCAGAGAGTGAATATTCAGATGGACAATTGTTTATTCAGTATACAATGGTAGAGAATGGGAATGGGATGGTTAAAGTAACTCTTGATAGTCCCAAAATGATTACAAGTTTAAATAACATTTATTCAATTAAATCATTTTTTCTTGACAATTATCCCCAAAAAGATAATAAAGTAGAAATGAATTTGAAAGGTTCTAATGGAGCCCAAAGGAATACTTTTAAATCAAATGTTAAATCAAATTCTAAATCACAGTCAAAAAACAATACAAATTCTGTTTTCTATTTTCTGGTTAATGTAGTGAACTTTGAATTGTTTATTTTGGAAGATTTAAAGAATAAAGAGACAGAAGCGATATTGATCAAGATGAAACAGTTTGTGTATTCAACCAAAGGAAATTCAAGTTTGAGTTTTGAGAATTTTGGATTATTTTTGTTGAATATGAATGAAAAAGAATTATTTAAATTTGTTGATGAATTTGATGCATCTTTAACGATAGAAAATGATCAAATGAATCAATGTGTTAATTATTGGTTGAATACAAAGCCAATTGTATTTAGAATTTCTTATCATGATATTTTATTGGTTTACAAAATTATAACAAACTTTATTGAAGGGGGAGTTGAAGTTGATGGGGGTAGAAGTAGTGAAGGTGAAGTAATTTGTGCAAGTAGTGATACTACTACTTTGAATAATACTACTTTAAACCTTAATAGTGATACTTTGAACGTTAATGTTACTTGGATGGATTCAAGTGAATTGATTGTGATGAGTGAATTGTTGACATGGAATAGTCAGGGAATAAAGTTTCTGTTGATTGATGATGTTAGTGAATGTCAGTTGCCAATATTGGATATAAAGATTGATAAACATCAAATGGAAGTGAAAGATTGGAATTTGAATTTAAAGTTGAAGAGTGAGATTGAAATGAATGTGAACTATTTCAATTCTAGCAATTCCCATTGGGAACCATTGGTTGAATCATTTAAGACTCAAATCAAGGTGAATAAAGACAACAAGGGAACAATGAATTATGAGTTGAATGGATTGAATGATTTAATGGTTAATCTTAATAAACAATTCATGAAGAATATAAAAAACATTTTTGAACAAATAGAAAAGAAACCAAACAAGAGAAAACAAGGGTATCCATGTGTTATAATAAATAAGACTGGTTGTTTAATTGAATTATTTAATAAAGATGAAAAGAGATTAATTAAAAATGGAGAAAAGATTCCATTTAATTTTAAAGATTTAAATGATTCAACTAGAATGGGAAATATTCAATTATTGTTGATTTCAATCAAATTGGATAATTTTAAAAAGATTAATGAAATTCCAATTGACAAGGAAGGAACCAAATACTATCCCTTGAAGCGAGACGTTGAAAAGGAAAAGATGAATGAATTGAGAGAGCCAATAAGTAGGGGGAATGAATTAAGAGAGCCCACAAGTCCATCTAGTTCATTCACTAGTTCAACCCCTTTAAACCCTTTAAACACTTCAAACCTATTAAACCCTAACCCTAAACATTTGGTGTGTGTGAATGTGTTTGTGGATGGGAATATCAAAGTAAAAGTTTAAATTTTCTAGTTGAATAGAATGTTTGCTTTGAATCAACAATTCAAATAAGAAATAAAACTAATCTTCCATTTGAAGCTACGTTACTTGATGCTTCTTTACTTTTAAAATCTAAAATATTAATTGGTAATTTCTACTTTTATCCCTAAAATAGCAACAGAAGATGGTGGAGGGTTTGATCCAATGTTGTTGTATGACAATGTGATTAAAGTGAGACCAAACATTGAAGGGATTGAATATTGCAATGAAATAATCAATTGGAGAGAATTTAATAAAGATTGTGCAATGTTGATTGAATGTAGAAATTTAAAAGATGAAAAATTAAATTTGAAATTTGAATTAGAAATCAAAGTAGAAAATTTCGAGTAAAATTAGATTTGATGATTTATAAAGATACCCATGTTTAACTATTACTATTTATAATTGTTTAATAATTCAGAATTGTTTACCATTTGATATTTATTATAAAATTTATGAAGAAGAAAAATCATTTGCATTTGGAGGGATTATTAAAAGTGTTGAAGAATATGCAATGAATCAAATTGACATTAAAAAGACAATTTCAATCTTGGTTGATATTCTAGAAACTGAATTTAAACAAGGTCAAGCTATAATAAATGGAAATGAAGTTGATTATAATTTATCTTTTAGAAACAAGAATTTAAAGTTGAAAATTGAATATGAAAATTTAAATCAATTTGGGATTTCAAAAAGAGTTTCCATTTCATCTCCTTTTGTTATTTTGAATAAAACTGGTTTATTAATTAAATACAAGGAAGAGAACATCAACTGGTATGACTCTGAAGTAGATGATGAGAGTGGTGAAAGAAGTTATCAATACACTTCAAACTTTAATAATTCAAACTTTAATAATTCAAAGATAACGTTGGCTAGTTTTAATAAGGTTTATTTAAAAGTGATGGACTCTGATTGGAGCAGATTAATAAACTTTGATTCAATTGAAAATCATGTTTTAATTCCAAACAGAAATAAACAAATTGAATATTCAATTGGAATCTCTATAACCAAAGTAAAATAGTTTAATAGATTATTCTAGTATTTTAAATCTACAATTGTTACATTGACACCAAAAATAATTATTGTGAATCAATTAAACAAGACTATTAAATTTAAACAATTTGGTTCTTTAAATGAAAACATTTATGAATTGAAAATGAATCAGCAAATTCCATTTCATTCTGACCTGAAAGTGAACAATTCAATCATTGAACTAAAAGGTGATGAAGGGAAGGGTGAAGGGGGTAGAAGTAAGGGTGAAGGGATGAACACTGATAGTTCAACTACTTCATCATCTACTTCATCTCAAACAACTACTACTTCATCTCAACCAACTACTTCTCTCTCTCAATCATCTCACTCTCAATTGTTGTTTAATTTTAGAAATCTGGGAAAAACATTTCTAAGTTTGAATAATGAATTGATAAGAATAGATATAGTGAGTGAATCAAACATTCTATTTGTTAATATAAATCATTCTATTAATTGGCCATTTAAATTAATAAATCAAACAAAATTTCAATTTAAATATTTTCAAAAGAATTGTTCAAATATTTTTACTTTGAATGAAAATCAACAAGAAAATTACATTTGGGAAAATTCAACAATTGAAAAGAAATTAATTTTAAAAAGAAACAACAAGAATTTTGAATTAAATATTTCTGAAATTGGTTTAACTGAATCTTTCAATTTTAATGATTGTTTAATTTATGCCGACATTATAGCTCAAAATGAGACCACTCTAGTCACCATCAAAGAAAGGGGTGNAGACCACTCTAGTCACCATCAAAGAGAGAAGAGGGGAAGTTAAGGGGGAGAGAAGAGAGAGTGTATCTAATCAGAATACAACTTATACAACTAATACACCTACTCTTAATCAGAATGTGTCTAGTAAATCATTGTCGTTGGCTCAACCATTTTCACTTTCCAAATCAAAATCTAAATCTCTTTCACTTTCTCATTCTCAATCAAATTCTTCCAACTTTTCTTCTTATGTTGTGAATCATCTTTTAACTTTGAGATTTAATTTGTTGGTTTCTTTAATAAATAATTCAATTGAAATTGGTTTAATTTCAGCAAAAGATTTATTTCTAGAATATTCAGATTCAGATTTTGATTTAAATTTAAAATTATTAATAAAATGGTTGCAATTTGATAATCAATTGTATGGATTTGATCAACCAATCATCTTTTATCCCACAAGCTTAAACTTAAACGATGAACTCAATTTCTTTTCTTGTTCAATCTTTAAATCAAAAGATAAAAATCACGGTGTTGATTATTTCAAATATTTCAGTATTCTATTCCAAGAAATGTCAATTGAATTAGATGAAAAGTAAATCTTTTTTTCTTTTTTGATCTGTAGATTTCTTTNATCTTTTTTTCTTTTTTAATCTGTAGATTTCTTTATGAATTATTTGATTTTATTTCTTTTCAATCTAAAATTTCTACTGAAAATCCCTTCAATAAAGATTTGAAAATTCCAACTCAAAATAATTCAAATATTTCAAATCAATTAATCTACTTTGAAGTATTCCAATTACATCCACTCAAAATTAACTTTTCTTTCTCTAGATCTGGAAACAAGATTAAAAAAGGAAATCCTTTCTCTCTCATTCTAGATTCTCTAACAATGGCCATTGGTAAATATAGTTAAACTTATTCACAAGGGAATGTTCACAATGCTCCAATTACTTTAAATGCTCTAATAATGGAACATCCAATCATTCAAAAAGATTTACTCTACAAACTAATCCTCGAATACTATTCTCTTAAATTAACTCTACAGTTTCACAAACTTTTAGGCTCTGCTGACATTCTCGGTATTCAAATTATTCTTTTATTCTCATTAGGTAATCCTGTTGGTTTATTCAACACTTTTTCTTCAGCTGTTAAAGACGCTTTTTACGAACCTTATCTTGGTTTGGTTTCTGATAATCNACGCTTTTTACGAACCTTATCTAGGTTTGGTTTCTGACAATCCTCAAGATTTTGGTATTGGTCTAGCTAAAGGTTACAACTTTTATAAAATATGATTCTAGGTAATACTTACTTTTAAATGATGATTATAGGTATTCAATGCTTTTAAATTATTATTCTAGGTATTCAATACTTTTAACCATTAAGTAGGTGGTGCTAGCTTTTTAAATAAAACTGTTTATGGCCTCTCTGATGCATTCTCAAAGTTTACTGGCTCTGTTGGAAAAGGTATTTTCATATCACTAACCCTAATAGGTTTATCTGTAGTCACTCTGGATTCTAAATTTCAAGAAAAAAGAAGACAATCAAAATCAAGAAATAAACCAAAACACGTCTTCAATGGTGTTGCTCTGGGTGCTAAATCATTCGCTTCTTCAATTAAAAGCGGTGTCACTGGATTAATTGAAAAACCAACTCAGGGCGCAATCAAAGATGGCGTTGGCGGTTTCTTCAAAGGAATCGGCAAGGGTCTAGTGGGCGCAGTTTCCAAACCAATAGTCGGTGTCTTTGATCTCGCTAGTAATGTTTCAGAGGGAATCAAAAATACAACTATTGCATTCGATGAATTTGAAGTGTCAAGAATCAGACTCCCAAGATTCATCGCTTACGATAGAATTCTAAGACCCTTTTCAGAAAGAGACGCTATTGGTCAGTCATTCCTGAAAGAATGCGCCCATTCAAAATACATTAATGATTTTTACGTTGCTCATATTAATGTTCCTGAAGATAATTCAATTGCTATTGTTTCAAATCAAAGAATCATCTATTTGGCCGAAAGAAACTTGAAATTAATATGGGAAATTCCTTTTGACAGTATAAACTATTTTTAATTTCTCCTCTAGTATTTATTGCTGTTAAAACTACGTTTGATGGCATTGTTTTGTTAATTAGGCATCCTGAATTTGCGCAGAGATTTATTTCTTGCTCTGATCATAGCACTGCTAATGTATTTATTTTTATTCTTTTTAAATAGTGGTTTTGTTTGCAGATTAATGATGCGTTGGCTATTTACAACAATTCGCGCAGATTTTAATAAAAGTGTTTCAATATTTTTGAAGTAAATAATTTGTTGAAATATTTTAATATTGTAATTAAATAATTCTGTAATCAACGCATTTTATCATTAACTTTGTACATTAAGTAATCGCGGTGGCTAGCGCAAAAATGGTCCCACAAGAAAAACCTTTTGGAAACAGAATACTCGAAAATTTAGAAAACGTTTTCGATCACAACGTTTGGTATATTCTTACAATCTCCATCATTCAGGGACAATGTAACCTTTAAACAAGAAGAAATAGAAGAGGCGAACAGAATCATCATCAAACAAAAAGAAAATCCGGTAAACGACGAGAAAAAATGTAAAATAATTATTCAAACATTAAAAGTGGATTTTATACAAAAATCTGCGTCTTTTTGGGATGCATTTTACAGTGTTCATGAAAACAGATTTTTCAAAGACAGAAAATGGCTAACCAGAGAGTTTCCAGAACTGTTTCAAAATGTATCAATACAATTTATTTAATATTAGAAACCATGCAGAATTCTTGAAGCCGGTTGCGGTGTTGGAAATACCCTGTTCCCGTTGATTGACATGAAACAAGATGGGCNTTGGCAATACCCTGTTCCCGTTAGTCGAAATGAAACAAGATGGGCATGACAACTTTTTCTATGCTTTTGATTTTTCACATCAAGCTGTATCTGTTTTAAAAGTAATATTTTTATTTGTTTTGTAATAGAATAATGCAAAATATGATCCATCAAAGTGTCATGCTTTTGTACATGATTTGTCATTGGATGCTGCGATTGATGAAATAGAGCCGGAATCACTTGATGTCATTACTCTTATTTTTGTGTTATCAGCTCTTTCACCGAATAGACAGGCTATCGCTATTGCAAAACTAGCTAGGCTTTTAAAACCGGGTGGTGTCATTCTATTCAGAGATTACGGGAAGTATGATCTCACTCAATTACGATTCAAAAAGGATAGACTGCTGGATGAAGATTTTTACGTAAGAGGCGATGGAACTTGTGTCTATTACTTCACACAAGAAAAAGTCTCAGAGTTGTTTGGCGACTTTGAAAAATTGGATCTGAAAATTGACACTCGTCTACTAGTTAATAGAAAACGGAAATTACAAATGCATAGAGTTTGGTTACAGGGAAAATTTAAAAAGCTATAACGAAATAAAGCGAAATTCCAAGATTAGATTGCAAGTTCTTTAATCTTTTAACATTAAAAGCTAACTAATTTTCATTGTTGCTTTTATTCCNAAAACAAAATTTCAAGATTAGATTGCAAGTTCATTTAATATTAAAAAGCTGGCTAATTTTCATTTTTGCTTTTATTCCAGTCAATTTATAATTATTTTATCCCAATAATACAGTAGTGAGTATGTGTACCTTATTAGATTCGATCCCTTAACTCTCTGAAATTTCAGAATTTTCATTCGAAAAACGGAAATGAGAGTTTTGTTCGTTGGGAGTGTGCACGATTCAGTAATGGAAAAAGACTTGGACGAGTTATTTGGAAAATATGGAAAAATTATAAAGATAAAACTTTTGCGTGGTATGAGAATGACATCCGTTTTAGGCAGGATATGCATTTATCGAGTATGATCAGCATGAAGATGCTGAAGAAGCTTACAAGAAATGTCATAATGTTGACCTAAAAGGAGAAAAAATAAACGTGGAATGGGCAAAGGGTAGAAAACGTGAGTTCAGGTGCTACAACTGTGATGGTATTGGCCATGTAAGTGCCAAATGCCCGTCATCATCAAGAAGAAGCTTTAGAGGGTAATATATTTTAAATTTCATAATAGTCGTTCAAGGTCTCCCAGACGTGATAGGGATAGACATCGTAGAGACACAGATGACAGAAGAGATGATCGCTATCGCCCAAGGTAAAAAATTTGCTCGAGGTTCAAAGATCTCGTTCTAGATCCACTGGGAGAAAAACAGAACGTGAAGAAAGAGATCGTTCAAGAAGTGCAAGCCCAAAGAACACAAGTGAAACCAATGAACGTTTTAACCGCAACCGCTCTCCAAGTGAGGCCTCTGTTTAAATATTATTAAATTCTGTTTATTTTATATATATCCTTTTCTACAAATAACAGTTGTATAGGCATAAAATATTTCCAATAGGACTGGTATACCGCTATTCTAATTTCTTTCAAACCATTACCTTGTCGGACCTACAATATACCAACCCACCTCATAAGGCCATGGTTTTGTATTGTGCAAAGTCAGAAATATGATCCCCATAATGTGGAAGAATGAGTCTTTTAACTTTTTATCGCATTTTTTACGTAGTACACTCAAGTTATATCGAAACATGGAAATTCCTGTGAAGAAACAAAGAAACAATATCAAAAATGAGACCCACGCAAAAATGATATAAGAAAGCACTCTGTATAATATATTATTAAGCCATTTACACATCATTTGCAGCTGAATATTGATCAGTAGAATACACAATTGGTAAGGACGTTTTTATATTAATACCCTGAAATATGTGATAATTTGTTCTACCTTGCTAAAATATAGTGATGTAGCCAACGCAAAATGAATTGACATAGTTAAAAATCTTGTTGTGAGAATCAAATCACTCCGGTAGAACATCGAAAATTCTTAACTTCCCTACCACTTCTATTGGATTAAAACTAATTAATTTCTTTAAAATATTTCGGTTACAAATATATTGATTTTTTGTTTTGATTTATAAACCTTGTTAATTGCTGAACACATGTCAACAGCATTGGAAAATGCCATTTTGCCAGAAAAAGCAAATTCTGAACTAATGAAAACTAATGCTTTCAATATTCAGACTTTGAGGCACAAAATTGATTCGTTGACTCGAGAAAATGAGGTTACTCAACGTGACCTGGACATCGCATTAGATATTGTGAATAAACTCCGGTCTGATAATGAAAATTTAAAATCAAATTTTGATGAATTGAAAATAGCTAACATAAAGTTTAATCATGACCTAGATTCGGCAGAAAATGAGATATCAAGATTGAATCAAGAATTAGTAACTGCATTAAACTATAGCTAATAGAGCGCCAAAGACGACCAGCTTAGCCGACTAGACCAGCAATGGTTGCAGAAATTGCAAAATTTAAAGCAAGAATTTGAAGCATCAAATTTGGGACGAATTAATAATGGAGATATTGAAAACTTTCGACTACAGGTTATGAATGAACTAGAAGAAGCGGGCAAAAAGAAATGGCTAGTAGTGCAACAAGAGGTTGACAAATACCGGGGAATGTTCTTTGAGACAAAGCGGGAACTGGAATATACTTTAACAGAAATAGAAAAACAGGTAAATTATAGTTGTGATTAAAAAAGAAAATTGAATTTGAGTCTAACATAGAAGAACTTTCGATGCAACATGAAACAGAATTGAAACTCATGGAAACAAGAGTTCAAATGTTGGAAAAATCGCTTAGTAAACGCTAATATATTTGCAAAAAAGGCGAATTAAATGATGAAGAGAAATTTAATAAGATATCAATGGAAAATAACGAGCTAAGAGCCAAGTGCAGGGCATTGGAGTCAGAATTAACTGAAGTTAGGTAAAGTATCCACTACATTTAAAAAAGAGCTGCTAAAGAAAAACAAATTAACGATTTATCTTTGGATCTGCGTGCCCTTAAAAGATCAAACGACGACTTTTCCCTAGGTCTTAAGAACTGTGAGCATGAAAAGAACGGCTACATAACAAAGGTAATAAATTTATTAATACCTTGACAGGCGAAAAATTTGGAAGAAGATTTGCAGCGCTTAACAAAACAATTTGATCAGCTAAATGATGAACTAAGCAAAGAAAAGAAAGAGCGATGCAAAATGGAGAGTCGTTTGGAAGAAACAATTCATCAATCCAAGTAATAAATAATTCAGTTTCAGATTAGTCTACAAATGGGAAATGCTAAGATCGATTTCAGTAAGGAGAGGTCAGAATGGGAGCAGAAATTGATACAATCAACCAGGTCTATCCAGGATCTCAAATCGTAGTGATATTTTTCTAAACATAATCAGAAAATTAAAGCAGTGTGAATTGTTTGAGATTGAACTCAAAGAGAGATTGAAAGATGCCGAAGCAGAAATGTACTCCAAAGTTCGAGCGGCAAGAGAAGACGAATCAAGGAAAACTCAAACAATAATTAGTGAAAAGGAGCAAGTAAAATCTAATATTTGCAATAAATAGTTAATGAAAAAAATTGATGAAATCAAAATAAAAAGCATGCAAGATTTGCAAGTCTTGGAAAGTAATCTTAAACATGCCCAAGAAAACGAAAAGAGTTTGATGGCACAGCTCCGAAACGTTGAAAATGACAATCAAAATGCTAAATTCCAAGTGGAAAAACTCAAGAATGAATTAATAGAGTTTCAAGACTCTGTGACTAAAAAGGAGGAGGCTTTGAACGAACTTCAAAAGCAAAATAACGAATACTTAAGCATCCTTAATGAATTTAAAGTTCAAGAATCTGAACTTCAGAGTCAAATTAATTTGCTCAGAAATGAATGCAATGCTCTAAACGAAAACCTCCGGGTTTCTAAAAGAAACGCCGTAAATGAGAAAGAGGCTTTTAGAATCACAACAAAGAAACTAAAAGTAAACTGTATAGCTGGCATATTTAGTCTCAAATCCAAAAAGAAAAGGATCAATTAGAAATCAAACTCGCTTTAACTGAAAAGGAGCTGTCAAATAGTAAAAAAGAGCTCGAAAATTTCACCGTATTAATTAAAAAAGTATCAATCTTCTGTAACTCAAAAAATTAGGTCAAATCCAAGTATAAGTCATCCTTAAATCTATTTCAAAATCAAATTAATGACTATAAAGACATAATTCAAAAACAAGATAGCGAAATAAAACTATTACAGTAAAAAATTAAATCGAGGTTACAAAGACAAAACATAAATACTCTAAATCTTGCAGCACAAAATCAAATTAAAGACTTTCAGAAAAGACACGAAGACTTTAAAAATATTCTCAAAGAAGAAACAAGAAACTTGACAAAAGTGAACAAATTCGACGATGACGATATAAGTTTGTCCGATTCAAGTATAAAGGAACAGTGACAAATAAAGAATTTTTGCCTTAGCGTACTATTGATTATAATTTTAATTGTCTTTTAATCACATAGATCACTTTTAAACTTCAAGCTTTTGAATATGTATCCCACAAACCTAAGCTTGGTCAAAGCAATTGAGGGCGGAACAACTTTCTCAAGTTTAGTGTAATATTCCCATGAATGTCTAATTAGTGAAATGAACTCGGTACAATCAATATCCGAAGAATTTGATACTATAACAAGCCTAGAATTCACCAAGATCCATCCAGATGGAAGAGAACAGCCATTGTATCCATTGGTTCTATTGCACTCGCTATTAAAAAATAAGAATCTTACTGATAAAAAGTCTCGACAACTAATGTCAAAAGCGGAAACACCGTAATGACACAAGTCACGGAAATATAGGTTTGCAAAGTGCATAGTTTTATTCTATTGGAGGTTTAAGTACAAAGAAGGGAAAAAGCTTTTAGACATGTTTCGACCCTTTCTTCATTGTAAGGAGCCTGTTACTTTTGCAAGTCCTTTGATTATGGCAGAGTAACAATAATGCATGTTGGCTCATTAAAGTACAATTGAAGGAATAGCCAAAAAATTGTTGACTGTAAACCGAGTTTTATCTGTTCAGCTTCCGAATCTTTCAAATTCTGATCTGATGATTTTAGAAAAGGAACTTGATATTCTAAATCGTAATCCATTTCCAGATAAAGAAAAATATACCATTCTCAAGCGGCATTCCAAGTTTGGAAAGTTAAAGCGAAACTTTCAGGTCGCCAATGATCCTTTTTACCAAGTGAAAAGGCTTGATCATCAATTCGAGAAACTGCATTTATCAGATGAAAGCAAGAATAACTGGGGTGACATAAACTTGGAGTTAAATTCAGAGTTTTGTGAGTGGGATTCAAAGTATTCCGAAGTTAAGGACGAAATTAGTGACGACGAAGATACATCAAGACGCAAAAAGAAATTTTTGTAGCGTTATCAAATAAAAATTTTCATCTTAGTCAATATAGTATGATTTATTTTAAAAACACGATCCATTATTTCTCATGGATTCATGGTTCGTGTCACCAACGTACAATTTAGCATTACGAGTTTACGACTACATCATGATTCTATGCCTTTAATTCTATTTTTTTCTCCGCTTTCTACCTGAACTTGAGAATCAAGCTCGATAAATTTCCATAGATCCAAGATAGTAGATTGCGAGATTTCTCAACTGATCTTTTATATATTTTCGCGTCGAGAAAAGCAGGGGTAGAAAATATGACTGTGGAAAAAATCTTTAACTTTTTGCGTGATGGAATACCCGCATTTTGCAAAAAAGACTATCGAGCGAAAATCTTGAATGATGAGTATGGATCTATTAAAGGGATGTGTGATTACATGTCTGTTCTGGTGAAAGAAGAAATGAGAACTGAAGTGGTTGAAAACTTGTCCAAGTCTAGTACTTATCGTCAATCTTTTCCATTTTCGTTGCGAGAGGATGAGTCCAGGATAAGCTTTGTTTTTTCCGAAGAGTTGCCTGAGATCATGCATATGGATTTAGTTTGTCTATCAGAAGAAAGGGTGGCGAGATTTGAAGATTTCTATACTTCTAATCATATAATAGGCATTCTTATCATTGATCAAGAGAATTATGGATATGGCCAGCGTCAAGTTCCAAATGATGATGCCCAAGCCCAAGTGATTGTGCAGTTTAAATTGGAAATAATGTACAAAAGTGATAATTATCGCCAATTTAAGGAAGGATATTTGCTTCCAATAGCTGGTTTTTGTCCGGGTTTTCGATTCTTACGATCCTTGATGTTCGAGAGAAATTTGATACCTTCTTCCATACGCAATATTGTTTTGAATGGAGTTGATCATTACAAGAGTCCTTTTGTTGCACCTCGGAACCATATTAATTATGAATTATCTAAATCTGCAATATACGACAATGCGAATGAAGAGCAGCGTGAGGCAATAAAATGTCCGTAGTTGCTAATTATAGCAACACTATTTCGCTTGTAAAGGGACCTCCTGGAACAGGAAAATCGCAAACTATTGTTGGTATTATTGAAGGGCTAGTAAATCTTTTTCCAGGTGAAACAATTTTGGTTACCGCCAAAACAAATGTCGCAGTTGTGTGTTTATTGAATAAAATCATCCGGGAGCTTAATATTGATCCGTTCAAGATAGTGTTAGTTGGAAGATATGATACTTTGATCGAATTAATGAATGCTGATACAAGACCGTATTTGTTGGAAGAGAGAATAAATGAATATTTTCGAACAATAACGATAGCGACAGACTTGATAACGAATTTACTTCAACGTGACAGTATTGTACATTATGAAAATTTAAATGATGTGTATGCAGCAATGGAGGACAATCTAATGCAGATTTTGAGATATGAAAATGTGATAACTAAGCATAAAACTCTATTTGATGGCATAAAAAAATCGATTACAAAGTTTGAAAACGGTGAAATATCGTTGTATGACTTGTGGAATATATCACATGTATTAACAAGGATCAGTAAAAAGAAGGACTATATTGACATATCCAAAGACTACATAAAATATGGTACCTCAATTATTTAGCGTTAAATAGCATCCATATATGTTTGTACTTTGAGTTCATCATTATCTTCAAGGTTAATAAATGAAAAATGTGGACGGGTGATTGTGGATGAAGCCAGTCAATGCTTGGAATGGGAGATACTAAGCTTATTGCGCAATGGAATCAAGTCGATTACACTTGTAGGAGATGAAAAGCAGTTACCAGGATTGTGCAAATCTCAAGATATTCGTGATAGTGGAAGAGCGACAAGCTTTTTTGAAAGATTGTTAAGGAGTGGATTCGAATCTGTAGTGATGTTGAAAGAGCAATTTAGAATGCACAAAGACATTGTGAAATTTGCATCTAAGGCATTCTATGATAACGAATTGAAGAATTCGAAGAAGGTGTTGAATTATAAATGCGAGTGGTATGACTCCAAGTATTTCAAGCCTTTGATGTTTATAAATCATTTCAATTCTATGGAAAATAGTTCATTGAGCGGATCGAAGGGGAATTTAATTGAAGCAAACCATATTTTAGCATTTTTGTCTTATTTTGTGAGTTGTTATCCAAAAGAAAAGGACACCATTAGCATAATCTGCCCATACAGTTATCAAGTGGAAATATTTAAAGAAAAGATGGGTGATTTTAAAGAAGCAATGAGAATGATTGGCGTTGAAAAGGAAATTGATGTCGGGACTGTTGATGCATATCAGGGACATGAGAGGGATATAATAATATTGTCATTGACAAGATCTAATCCACAGCAAGAGATTGGGTTTGTTGAGGATGCGCAGAGAATGAATGTAGCTATAACGAGAGCTAGAAGAGCATTATGGGTGTTTGGAGATGCGAATACATTTTCATCGTCTAATTTGTGGACGGATATGATGAGAATGGTAATGTCAACGAGTTCGTTTTTTGCTATGAATACAATATATGAATCCTTTCCCGCTAATTTGAGAGAATTATGGAACAAGAAGATGAATGGGTTAATGATACAAGAGATTGAGAAGAGTGAAAACAGATTTGAAATAATGAAATTGATTAATAATAAAGTGGTAAATGTGAAGGGAATTTGGAGTTTGAGAAGTGTTGACAATGCGTTAAAGAAGATTAGTAAAGAACAAGTCTTGATCAAGAGAAATGCGATTAATTTCATTATTGGATTGACACGAGGAAATTTTGGCGGGATCAATAACAGACCATATATTAATAGTGTGGAAATGATAAAAGAAAAATATAAAGCAGGGAATATATTTTATGCGAAGGACATTGGAGATAATAAAAAGATAGTTTGGACGATTGGTGTTGATTTGAATAAAAGAATTCAAGTGCTGGAAGTGTTGGATTTAATCAGTGGAACTGAAATATATAAAGGATTTGAAATTTTTAAAAAGAACATTAATAAATTTAGCATAAAATATTTGAATTTATGTTTTTGTGAATTAGTTTTGGATGAGAATAGAATAATTTATCCAAACAGATTTGATTTGGCAGAGACTACAGGGATAAAAAGGTTTGACTGTGTGGATCAAGCACAAGCCAATTTAACTAATTCAAAAGAATCAAATCTGAGCTGCAAAATCTATTCCTTAAATTCAGAAGCGTTGGAATTTCTATTGGAGAATAACTTTGAAGATTATAAAGAGTTGCCTTACTTGTTGGAAGATACAGAAAATAAGATTGTTAAATACAAAAAGAATTTGATTATCGTTGGTAGAAGTGGAACGGGCAAAACTAGTGTTATATCAAGGAGATTGCTTTGTGTCAGTTTTAATAATTTCAAGTCACACTTGAATGGAAAGCAATTATTTTTAACTGCAAGTGAAATCCTTTGCAGAAATGTAAAAGAGGAATATGAAATGCAAATATCAAAGATTAATAAAATCAAGAAAATGAATATTGAATCTGATGCGAAATTCTTATCTTTTAAGCGGTTATTGATCTATTTAGATTCATTTTGTGAAGATAGAATGTTGATGAACGAATTGGAATATGAAAAGTATAAAATGAGAATGAGCGTTGGTAAAGGAAATGCAAGTAGCGTGAATAAATTAAAAAGAAACAACTTGAAATCATTTGAAAACAATTTTGTTGGATTTGAGAAATTTCATAGAAAATATTTCAAAGGTAAGACAAAATCAGAAGCTTTAAATATTTTTAATGAAATAATGTTTTATATTAAAGGATCATTCAATAATTTAATTGAGAATAAAAGATGTTTGGAAATGTCAAAATATATTAAACAGGGCGAGACTAGGAGGAGTAAATTGAACAAGGTAGATTATGAACAAATTTATCAACTTTATTTAAAGTATGAAAAAAATAAAAATGAAAATGGAGATTTTGATATTTCAGATATTTGTTTTCATTTGTTTAATCAATTGCATCAAAATGACAATTTAGCCGTGTTTGATTATATTTACATTGATGAAATCCAGGATTTATTGCCGATTCAAATGGCGTTAATTAAATTATTGATGAGAAGAGATAATCAAACCTTGTTTACATTGGCTGGTGATCAAGTTCAATGTATCACTGAAGGAAATATATTTAAATTTGAAATAATTAAAGATTTGTTTTATTATTTTATTGCTGATAATAAGAATGATTACAACAATTCGTCTATTTTGCCGCACTTGTTTCAATTGAAGAAGAATTTTAGATCTCAAGCCAACATTTTAAAAGTAGGAAATTTCGTAACTAGATTAATTCATTTCTTTTTTCCATCTGAGATTGATAAATTGGAGGATGAAGTTGGAGCTATTAATTCTACAATGAAACCAACAATATTAAATCACAGAAACATTGAGAATTTCTTGATCTATTTGTATGGAGATTCTAATTCACTTGGGGCTGATCAAGTCATTCTTGTTAAAGATGAATTCAAAAAGAAGGAATTGGAAAGAATTCTTGAAGAAAATAATAAAAAGGCTCAAGTTTTAACAATTACTGAATCCAAAGGTTTAGAATTTTCTGATGTTGTAATTTTCGATTTCTTTAAAAGTTCTTTATTGGAGAATAAATGGCGATATTTAACAATTTTAGATAAAATTGTTCAAGAAGATTTAAATGAAAATTTTGCTGAAAAAATGAATACTTATTTTAAAGGAAAGAATTCTAACTTTGAGCATTCAAATAATTCAACTTTTTTTAATGATTTAAAATTTCTGTATGTTGGAATAACCAGGGCTAAAAATCTTCTAGTGTTTTTTGATACAAGTGAAAATTCATTGTATTTTTTCAATCTATTAATAAATTTTAAATTGGCTGAATATGAAAATAAAAATTACACTTTGGCGGTTAAAAGTTCTGACAGTGAATGGAATAAAAAAGGCAATGAATTCTTTAATAAAGAAATGTATGTTCAAGCTTTGAATTGCTTTAAAAATACTGATAATGTCTATAAAATCTCTTATTGTCAGGCTAAAATTTATGAATTGGAATCCAAAAGCTTATCTAAAAATCAAAAACAATCATTGTTGAAGAAGGCTGCTATTGAATTTGAAAAAATTGATGAATTTAAATTGGCAGCTGAATGTTTCTTCAATGCTGATGATTTTGTTAAGGCTGGAAATTTGTTTCTGAAAATTCAAGATTACGACAATTCTCTTCTTTGTTTTAGAAATGCTAAGTGTTATGAAAAAGCTTTTGAAATTATTGTTAATCATCAAAATGAGTTTAAAGTTATTGATAAAGAATTGAAATTACAATTTTTGAAAGAGATTGCCAATTATTTAATAGAAAAGGAAAAGAGAGACAAGGAAAGGTTACAAAGAGAAAGCGTGGAAAGGGAAAAGCTTCAAGGGAAAGGAGATGTTAAAGAAAAGGTTGAAGGGAGTGCTAAAATCACTACTGGTTTGTCAGCTGGTAGAGTGATTGATGAAATAAAAGAAAAAGATTTTATTTATTCATTGTTGGATGAAAACCAAGATTATATAAACAATTACATTGATCATTTGGAACAAAAAGGAAATAAACGATTGTGTGTTGATCTTTTAGTGGATAAAGCTGATAACATTGAAAGAGCTGCAATGATTGTTTCTAAAAGCTCTGAATTAAAAAAGGATTATCCAGATTTAATGTTCAAGACTTTAATTAGTTCATATTCTATTTATCAATTTAAATTTGATTTAAATAATGAAAATTTGATAATTGATGAAATATTGAAAAACAAAGATTATAAAGTTTTTGGTAGATTGTTTACTGAAAGGAATGTTTTAGAATTATTGAAAATGTTAGATCTGGAAATTTCCAAAATAGATCCACTTTATTTCAAATTGATTATTTTTACAAGAATTTACTATTTAATTAAAGAATCAAAATTTAAAGATTTTATTAATGTTTGTGAATCATTTAAATTGTTTAATTTTGAATATTTTGATTTTATTAATAAAATGTTGACAGATCAATTTAATGAACACAAGAATATTTTATTTTACAGAAATTTTGGATTCTTGAATGTTAATAAAAATGGAGATTATGTTAAACTTTATGGTTGGCATTCAAATTTGAACAAAAGTTTTAAAAATTTAGAGAAATCTTCTTTTCTGACAAGCATTAATAAAATTTCAAATAATTTTAAATCTAAATTTGTCGGTGAAATTATTTCATACTTTGCTTTAATAAATTTCAATGTTGAATTGATTAATGGAGAGTTAATAGCCAAAGTTGTTAATGATATAGTTGTTAAAGATGATAATAAACAAGTTAATGTTGCTAAAGTGGATAAAGATGATAATAAACAAGTTAATGTTGCTAAAGTTGAAGAAGTTACTGTTGTTAATGTTGCTAATGACGTTAAAGAATGTAGTGATACAGTTGTTGAAGGTGTTGATAGCAAAGATTGTAGTGATACAGTTGTTGAATGTAGTGATACAGTTCTAGTTAATGATGCTAATGATTCCAATGTGACTAGTGAAGGCAGCGACATTGTTGAATTCAATAGTGTTAATGAAGATAAAGAGAGTAAGGAAATTACTGTTAAAGATACGTTGAATAATAACAATGAATGTGCGCCAGTGGATATTAGCAATTCAAAGTCTAATGAACAAAGTGATGTTAATACTTTAAAGGACTCATGTAGTGACACTGTTACTGTAAATGCTTCTAATGATAGTTTAAAAACTTCTAATGAAATTCAAGACAAATCTAATTTAACAAAAGAGTTGGATAATTTCTTTAAAGAAAAATGTTTTGTAGATCAAATGGAAATTCTTTTAAAATTGAAGAATTGCATTCTGACATTTTCTGACATTTCAGATATTGAAAATAATTTTCATTTTAATTTAATTTCAACTTTTTCAAATCTAATGATAAAATATTCAACCCTGGTTCTAAATCAATCTTCAAATCAAAAACAATTTAAATTTATTTTATCTGAATTTCTTTCTTCTTGTTCAATTGTTTTAAGAATGAAATCTTTTCCATTAAAATTTTCATTCTATTTAATCCACCAATTGTTGGTTTATAATTCTTTTCAAAGCGGCTATTTCATCTTTAAAATAATTCATGAAAATTTGGAAAGTTCATTCAAGAAAATTTCAGATATTCTCAAATCAACGATTCGACCAGAACTCTTATTCTACAGAGTTCTTGGCTGCACAAATCAATATAGTCGCATCATACAAGATATTTATTATAATTATTTTGAAGATTTTGATCCTTTGTCTGTCATCTATTTATTAGAAAGATTGATTCTTTGTCAATTAACTCTACACAAGGGTGGCTTGGTTGATCTTATTGTAACAAAATCTCTTTTATTTAATCACATTTATCCCCTTTATAATGTTCTATTCTTTGAACATTTAAATGGGATATCTGAGAATGATCATGGATTAAATAGAGAACTTGGTACACTTTGTAAATTTCTATCATTGATGCATAATGATGAATTAGGCTCGTGGTTTAATCAATACAATTATTCTTTAGATGATGAAGACTTTTTTATTTCAAGATTAAATCAATTAAAAGTCATTTTTGCTTTAAATACTTTACCTTTGAACAATCATCTCCTACCTAAAGATGACTTTGATCTTGAAACTGATTTAGATTTACTTGAATATAAATCTGATCTATACATTCTAGAATCTACAAATGAAAATTCTATAATTCCAACAATTTCAATTTCTCATCTATTGAGCGAAATAAATAGTGATAATGTAAATGAAGGTGGAAATAAAATAGATGTTGTTGAATCTTTGTTGCTGTCTAATAGAATAGTAAATTCCTTAAAGAAGTGGCTTGAAAAAGCAAGAATAACAATCTATCAAAATAGTTATGAAAATACATTGCAAATCATTGACGATATTCCAATTGATGATCCTAAATTTATAAAATTCAAAAAGACTTTTTCAAATACTCACAAGGAATTTAGGGATTTAGTTAAATCTAAATTACCCATTCATTCAAAATTGATTCTATTAAACATTCTTCATTCCATATTCACAGATTACAAAGAAATGAATTTCAAGGAATTGGAAGATGTCAAAGATTACAAGGAAATCGATGTTGATGAATTGGATGAAGAGTCCCACTTGACTGTCATTATTCAATCGTTTATACACTCATTAAAAGAATATGAAAATACCCTTGCATCATTCAAAAAGCAAAAGAGATCAAAATTGGATTCTAATTAAACAATAAATGTTAATTTTAAACAAACTAAATCTTTATTTTAAATGTTTTTATTTATATCTATTTCAAACCATTTCAATTTAATCTATTCAAAATTTTTGATAAGCGCTCGCTGATATTGTCAAATCTTCGCTCTTCTTTTTATTAATTGGCTTTTCAATCACATTTTTTCTAATATAATCTCTTGTCATTCTCTCTGGCATATCCAACGGAACAACTAGAATGTTTTCATGCCTAAATCTTGGATTCTTATTTCCATTCGCTACTTGTTCCTTTGCCAACAAACTCATGGGAAGTCTAAACTCTGATTTCGGTCTCGCCAGCTTATTTTGCTGATTCATCTCTGCATACGAAATTATCATATTCCTTCACCTCCTACAAGCAATTGGTTCTTTATATCTTTTGATCCAGTTTTTCCNTCACATTTTTTCTAATATAATCTCTTGTCATTCTCTCTGGCATATCCAACGGAACAACTAGAATGTTTTCATGCCTAAATCTTGGATTCTTATTTCCATTCGCTACTTGTTCCTTTGCCAACAAACTCATGGGAAGTCTAAACTCTGATTTCGGTCTCGCCAGCTTATTTTGCTGATTCATCTCTGCATACGAAATTATCTCCCACTCTTCCGTTTCCTCGTTAAATATCGATCTCTGCTGCACTTTATAAACCTCTTCTTTTGTTATAAAATTATCAATAATTGTCTGCTTTAATAAAATTTCTTTTGAAATCTCTCTAATCGCTTCCATCAATTCTTCTCTCTCATTCCTAAACTCCTCTTGCAAATCATGAATCTCAGATTTCGTCGTTTGGATCTTTTTCACCATCTTTTCCAATTTTATCGTCTTCTTTTCAATTTCTTCTTGCAGCGAATTATAATGCTCCTCTAATTGCATCT
>KE560881.1:6280-19690 GCA_000442015.1 Rozella allomycis CSF55 | reverse complement strand
AATGATTTAAACCTGTTGGTGAAGAAAAAGAAGCACTTGATACTTTTAAAAGAAAAGAGAGGTAACAATGATTTCTTGCGCATAATTGTAGTGCAGCGGGAAGTAGAGCTAGTATCTAGTATTTATTATCAATTTTATTGTAACATTTAGCGGCTTTTGAAAAAAATTACTGGAAACCGAGAGTGCAACAATTTGAAAGTGATATCAAAGCTGCCTGTGGATGTATGCTGAAAACCGATTTTACCAAAATACATCAGTTGGCATCCCACGAATTTGATCTGGTTGGCAGAGACCAAGTTCTTGGGCGAATTGCATCAGAATTTTTGCGTCGTGAAGTGATGCACCCCATCAGACCTGATGAAATACGAATGGGATGTCGTCACATTTGCTTGCACGCGTATGCAGGCGGCGGAAAATCTCGTATTATTGATCATTTATGCCATATCAAAGGCGATCTGATGGACTTTGTTAAGGGTAATGTATAAAGGTTGTTTTTCAATTTAAGGTGGTGAACAGGTAAGCACTTTAAGACAAGCTTTGAACGATAACACTGTCTATGTTCCCATTCAATTTAAAGACTACGACAAGGGCCATGTCTTTGATCAACAATACCTTGATGAAAATCTGCGACACTCTGGAGATCCAAAGGAAGTAAAGAAAATTATCTCAAGTTATTTTGATGATTGTGCAATGATTCAAGTAGCCGCACGTTTAGTGTACAGGTAAATACGATTATACCTTGTCGATGGTAGCTATTTTATTGAGGAACAAATTCCGTTCCACATATTCTTAAACTGTTATAAAGCCAAGTTTTCTTGGTTAAACGTTTCTGATGCTTGTAGCATAATCCGTCAGAGGTCTGGTAAAGAGAGAATAGTTGTTCTTGCGGATAACATCGCTAATACTAATGATGATTTGAATAATATTCTTACTAAGTTGGGGGCTGTGCTTAATCATCGCAATGGCTACACCATTCTCACCTCGTCTGTTGTCTCACCAATAAATACATCTGAATGTCTTACCAGGGCTGGCAGATGGATCATCTGGTTAGCGTTGAAAACATTGGAGTTTAATGATGCCCGTTCCTTGTTTGTTCCCCAATATGAAAATCTGCCATGCTTGGACTATTTGATTTCTGATTGTGGGGGAAGGTAATTATATTGTATTTACTGATTATTAGTCCTCGAGCTCTTGAACTTCTATCAATTACGTTGAAAAATGCATGGTGTAATGATTACACTACTCTTTTGACATTATTGAAATTTAGATTCCAAGACTATGGATACGCAAGGCAAATAACTTTGTCAATCGTTTCTGCAGCTTTACTCAAGCGACAAGTTTGTCCCTCGCTTGTTCTTGAAGGTTGCGATCACAATTGTGAAGAACTGGTTGCACAGGGTGGATTTTTCAATTCATTTGAGCCAGACAAACCATTATTTGTTCCTGTCATTTCACCTTTACAACTCTCACTATTTGCAGACAAATGTTTGTACAGTAGAGAAACAAATGATTCATTGTTGTTGACCATCGGAAGAACTCTAAGCTTGTTACTCGGTGGTCGCGACAGAACAACTGTCAAAATGACGCCGGTTATGGGATTTGATAAGGCTTTTGGTCTTTGGGAAGCTCTTGTGCGACTCTTGCATCAAGCGCAAGGAACACAGGTCTTATCCATAAATGATCTCTATCCCTTATGCACAAAGACATTTCAAGATTTGCATTTGGTCTTGGGTACAGATCCATATGGATTTGTTTCTCTTGCGAAAAATCACGAAATAACGGACAATGTGTTCTATCATTGTGAGGAAAGTAATCCTGGCTTTGAATTCTTTTACAGAACTACTTGTTTTGAAGAGATGAAGGATAATCAATTCCAGGCTGTGTTCTGCTATGAGACAAGATATAGTCCGGATGGACTTGCCAATCTTCAAAAAAGATATAGTTTGGCAGTGAAAGAAAATCGCAGCGGTAAAGAATTTGTGCGTTATAATTTTTAGATAAAGTCTTCTTTGTATATGTCTTGAGGCGCAATGCAACCACTGATGAAGAAATAGTAGGCACAAATGATTGTCTTGTGTCAATGTCAAACGAAATCCCAAAGAATTGCATAGTCTTGGATAGGCATTCCCTTCGTGCGGCTTTTGGTCCTTCATTTGCTGATCGTCTTTTTCTTGAATTGCAATAAACAATTTTCCAAGCATTTTGTTGGTACGTTTTCAGTCACTGCAGTGGATTACTAGCACCTGCTAATGCTTCACCTTCCAAGCTCCTGTGCCTACTTTAACCACCACTCATTTAATCGGAACAAACCGAGTTATGAAATTTATTATGAGCGAATTGAAGCAATTTGGGAGACTAATTTCTGCCTAAAAATGAAAGTCTTTTATTTTTTTATGACGGATTGGCATCGACGCTTTCAAACTAACGAATTCAACATTAGCTGGAATAAAATTACCAAAGCATGTAATTCAATATTCAGTGGTTAACGAAAATCCAGATCTTGACCGTGCATGGAACGGAATGGTACCACATCGTCAAATACTTTCTAAAAAGGCTTCTTTCAAACATATAAATCTCGCGTATAAAATATACTGAGTGGTTTCTAGCTATTCACATTAATTGATGACGCATTGTAAAATGGGAAAAGTGAAAAAGGCACTTTACAAGAATTGATCCTAGATGGAAATGTGGTAGTTTATTTAGTAATGCCAAACACATTTTTGAAATTTCAATTGATCATTGGTCATATTTCCTTTATACAATCTAGCAGGATCTTTGTGCCTCTCTTTAATCACTCCATTCAATATTTTGCTCTTCTCCCTTCTCATTCTATCGTTTTCACATTGTTGTTGATACAATATCTTTAAATCATCTTGCGTCCATTTCAAATACTTTCGAGCTATAAATGTATTGTTAAATCGTGTCACAGCATCATACCCCGAGAAAACTATCAACGTTACATCGTCTATCGCCCTTATTGTAACCCCATAAGTAACAATGGATCCATCAATAGATCGATTAAAACATCTCTCTCCAAAATAGTCTCGTGCATCAAATCTTTCCACGATCACACTTTTTGGTTTATCTTCCCCGAGATACAATCTCGATCCTTCGCACAATCCTCCCTTTACGATAAAGAAATTATCTGCCTTTTCATTCTCCCGTATGATAATCTGTCCTTTATTATACTTTTTAATATCAAATAATCCAGCAATTTGTTTCATTGCTTCCGGTGTCCATTTTTCAAATTCTTTCAAATTATACAACATTTTACTTCTTTGCTTAATATCCCTATCATGCAGAAACCTTAAAATTCTATTATAGTCATCCTTTTCTATCCGAGCAAATTCACAATTCTCGATTGTTATTATAGTAGCCGCCCTTGGCTTATCATTAATCAATGCAAGGTCTCCAAATCCTTCGCCCTCTCCCAATATTTTCACTACCACCGCATCCGTCGCTTGTCCAGTTTTAGACACACTGACACTGACCTTTCCCTTGAGAATCACATACCATGAAGTACCTACATCGCCCTGCAGAAATACTACTCGATCAGCATCTGAATAGTTAAAATGCATCACACTACATAGTTGCTCCAACACAAATGCCGAAAGCTTCGAAAATGCTGGTAATTGTTTCAGCAAATGGTATAACTGTCTAAGTTCAAGTTTAGTTCGTGCATGAGGCAATTTTGATAGCAAGTCTTTGGCCAGCGAATGGTCGTACGGAATACTCTTAAAATTCTGCCCATCTTCCTCCACTTGATCTTGATTGTTTTGGGGTTTAACATCATTTACTTTCCCCTCCTTCACTTTCACAACAGCATCGATAGGCTTTAACCTGACGGGCTTTGTTTTGTGTTTCGCTACCTTTTTCGGCTCTTTATGGCAAAATGAACTTAATTGCGACATGAAATCAAAATGCAAATCTTCATCTTCTATTATGGTTTTCTTGTAATCTAATGTCTTGATGTAAGAACATATTCCATTAACGTCGACGACACTGTTGTCTTTGCCATCTTTCTTCATTCGACTGAGACGATTATTTTTGAAATTTGTTGCAACATCGCTTTTTTTAGTATTGAGGATCCAATACGGCTCCGGATTTGAAAATTCCATTTTGACTCGGTTGCTACTTGTTACATGAAATCTCAAATGTGGAACGGAATCAACAGGTGATTACAATAATGTGAAACTGGATTGATGGCAAAACAACTCTCAAAATTCTTCTTGCATTATAAGTGATGGGACATTTAAAATCAGCTGAAGAGGTAAACCTTCCCTGTAGAGGAATAGGATAAAGGTGATTACCGAATGGACATTTTTGACGAGGAGGCGGGCGCTAGGCTGAAGGTATGCACGGACATAGACATTGATTATAGTTTTCGAAATTGAGGCCTTTCAATCGCATATTTAGATGTAGTCGTAGAAAAGGAGGGTTCAATTTCATTGAGTAACTTGAGGTCGGATCGAATTCTGTGGTCGAATACGTGGAATAAGACGTAGAGTAAGATGGATTTGGCCGATGAATACATAGGCGAATAGTTAAAGGGACAAAGATGATGGTAATTCGTATATCTCAAGAAAGAAACGCATCTTTAGACTAAAATAGACTAAGACACTGATATTGCAGAAGATAGCTGACTGCCTTAAGGGTAATTCATGTTCATATCACCTGAAGATTCAAAATAGAAAAGAAATCGTATTGCGAATTTACCCGAAATGTTATATGTCAGCCAATTTTCCCATTAACCGAGAGCCATTTTGAAATGATACTGATCATCAACCTGTAGATTAACCGAACAAAGAAAGGTATCGGTGAATTCGAGATGCACCGCTTTTCCTTTATTGATTGATGAACCAAAGATAATAATTAAAGGATTGTATCCTGATTTAGGGACTTCAACTTTAAGTTTCAATTTAAAACGATTTATTGGAGTAGCTTCAAAAATAACTTAGAAGTGACATTTTTCGGTAGCCCTTTTCTAGAGTAATTCAAAGGAGGTATTTTCGACCGCTTGCAACAATTTTCGTTTTAACAATTCTTGATTTTTGTATCGGCATAACTTGATTGTATTAAAGCTGCATATTTATACAACTAATAAATTACCATGTGGAAGTTGTAGGAAGAGGAGCTGAATCATCCTGACAAAGGCTAGTGTTAGTGCATTCGATAACAAACAATTGATTGATTCCCGAAAACCCGTTTGGAGGCAACGATCGAATTGCAGTGGTCCAATACAGCACTTTTTGTCGCTCTTCTTGGGTAGCATCTTGCAAAAACTAATTCATAAAATCATCGCTTATTACTTGCCAAAAATATTCCACTTGTTTATCATCGGGTCCACAATTGGAAAGTCTAGTGTGTTTTTTCCAGTCATCAATTTCAATCAATATTTTTGTTTCCAAAGTATCCTAAACTGAAAAAAATCCCACTAATTTTACGTGTAGGAAACTCAGAGGCGGAATTTTACCATTTTGAGCAAAATATGTTTCAAAAGTTTGATCAAAATCAATAAAAACTAACAACCCTGAAATAAAAGCTTCCCATTCATCAACTCTCATAAGTCTTTCGTTAATTTCGTTAACGATGTATTCATCAATATTATCACGAGTCAAGGATTCATCGACATATTGAAGTTCCTCATCATTATAATTTTTCATTGCCATCATTCCATTGTATCCATGAATGTCATATGTTTTATAATCATCCAATGTCGCTTTTGAATTGTGCATTATCTTTTTATATACCCAATCACGAAACTTGAGTGGGACGTGAACACCTTCGGAAATAGATTCCATAATTAAATAACCAAACAAAGAAAGTTCTCTCATATACTGATTTCTTAAATCCTTGTTCAATGGTGCAGCCTTCAGATCATATGTTCCGTCACCTTCCTTTTGAATCTCGAAATATTTCTTCGATCCCATTTCAAAATAATCAGTTAAAAATTGCCTATTATAATGTTAAATGTTGCTTACTTTCTTGGACCATTCCCAATAGTAGTTCCAAAATGAACATTTCCTAGAGCCACAGAGTAACTCAAATGAACATCACTAAAATACTTGTTTCCAGCGCTTAAAATATCTTCTGCGTCGTTTTTGTAAATATCAATATAGTAATTTGGATATTTTCTCACTATAGTACCCGCTTTAGATGAATCTCTATCGCCTCGAAATTGAGCTAGTGGGAACTTGCGTACCCGTAATTGATGATAGTGATTTGATATTCGGTATCCATTTTTTCTATAATTATTATTAACAAACACCCCGTTAATTAAAATTTCAGATATGAACACTCCTTGAGTAAGAACGTGCAATGCAACATTTCGAGCAAACAATGGCGGATCAAATACCATTAACTTTGGAACTTTAGTTTTATCCACTCGTATAATTATTGAGTATATAACAGCATACATGTCAGGAAATTTTTCAAGACTAAAGGCATCTACAAATTGAATATGTTTTGACGCCCCATCGCTTGTAACAAGGTAATCATCACCCTCGACCATTCTGTATTGACCAGGATCTCCAAAAGTACGCCTGATATTATCAAACATTATATCTTCTATTTTAGATTTGACTGTATCTCTATCCATTTTCGTAAAATCAAGCCTTAATATTGAACCAAAGTCAAGTTTCTCCTGCTTTTTCCAAAATTCACTATATTCACTACTTGCACGATTTATTATTATAGGATTCTCCAATCTCTTTTTCCATTTGTCTTGTGGCTTTATTTCAATAACTTCAAAATGGTTCATAGTCTGAGGTTCGTTTGCAAGAGTTGCATATTCCAAGCCCCCTTGATCCTCGGAATATTCAACTAAAAATATAGACAGCAAAATACTAAATGCTAATACTAAACTGATGAAAACAACTCTTTCCTTTAACATTTTGTGCGGCTTAGTAGTGGCTTGTCCCAGTAAAACCGAAAAAGATGCTATGCTATTCGAAAGTAACTAAATATAGGCCAGTGATTTAAAAACAATAAATTAAAGAAAAAAATGCTCAGTGTATTATATCATTACGAATATCTTATGCATTTTTTCATATGAATTTTTACTTTTTTAGAACCCAAATGTCAACATTATTGCAGCTTGTGCTTGATTAATGATTTAAAATATATAAGATATCATTTTCATTTTTGCAATATTAAAAAAGAGATTTTCCGTGTTTTAGCCACCATGACTATCGCTCAACAAAGAAGCCTTTACGGAGGCGCGATAAGCCTTGCTATACCAGATGCTTTTATCGATGTTAGTACTCTTCGCGAAATTCCAGACCACCAAGAAGTGTTTACAGATGTTAAAACTGATATGAGTGTTATAATTGAGCTAAACACTATGGCAGAAGATTCAGAAAGTATATCTTTTGGCAGGTAAACTTTTTTTTCTATTTTAATTTGATATCACTTTGAACAGCTTGCCGAAGATAGTTCAGCTGAAAGTTTTCTTATTTCACGTGATGATAATGTTGATGTTCAATCAGAATTGCCTTTCCTGAAAGAGTAATAATACAGATTTTTGTTTAGAGGGTCGATTGCAAAGTAAAACTTGTTGAAGGCGAACAGAGGATATCGAAATTCCGAGAAACAGCATCAAATGTAGTCCGAATCTATCTGGCTGTTATAAGAATACCTTCCATAGAGACTGATATTTTAATTTCTATGAATAATCCGATCGTTCTAGCTGAAGAAAGTAGTAGCAGCCGAACCGTTGATAAAGAAGAATTCTCTGCAAAAAATCAAAGTGAAGATTCACTCAAGGTCTTTAAACAAATTTTGAAATCATTCAAAATTAATGATTGGAATCTTTTTAAGTGATTTTATTAAAACGCTAATTGATGCGCATCTCTTTCTAATCTATACATTTTGGACTAGGAATAAAATTTTCATATAATTACTTTCAAATTTCTAAGTTCATTTGACATTTTAGATGCCTTTATACCAGTTTCTTTAGCCAAGTTTAGCAGCAATAATTCCTTGTCATCAAGAGTCTTCATTTTCTGTTGTTGAATTAATGCATCCTCTAAAATTTTGACTTGCTTCTTTAATAAATTTATATCATTTGTGAAACCCTCTATTTCTCTTTGTCGCCTCTGTTTCAAAGCATTTAAGTTTGCACACGCAGATTGAGCTTTCCTTTCCAACGATTCCATTTTCTTCTCAGTATTATTTCTATAATGTTCATATTTTAACTTTTTTATTGCAATAATTAAATTTACTTTTGCATCCTTTGCTTCATTCTCAAATTTGGCGGCGATACTTCGTAAATCATTAACCAGGGTGTCAGTGCGTTTTTTGATCTTTTCTTCGACCCTCTATACTTAAAACAAAGTAAATATTTGGTACTTTTTCTGTAGAATTTATTTTCGCTCTCTCCTCATTCAAAGTTTCAGTTGTTGATTTCAACCTTTCAGCTAATTGCACTTTTTCTTCTTTAATCTTTCTTTCTAATTGTTGAAACTTTTTATTCTTTTCTAAAAGTTCTATTTTTTGAAAGTAATCGACTTACCCCGAGTGTTTTCTCTCACAATAGTTTCCAACTTTTGATTCTTCTTTTGAAGTTCGTCAATTTTTCCAAAGTCTCTTGCCTCTCGTTGCTTAAATTCTTTCTCTCTTAAAATTCTGTCTTCCTCTAGACACTTTATTTGTTCCACGTTCAATTTGCCCTTTTAGTTTTTTGAAAAACCATCAATTTACTTGCTCTTCTAGTTGAGCCTTCAATGATTTAACTAACAACCTTAACACATCTACATCATTTTCTTTTGATTCATCAATATCGTAAATATCTGCAAAACGTTTTTCCTTTTTTCATTATCATTAGACTAGTTACTGATAGAAATTTCGCCCTCGCAGACAATTTTTCTTGCGCGTCTTCTTTGTTTTCTACAAACCTCTTATCCACAAAAGTTTTAAAGTAAGTAATTTCATCTTGGTCAATCTTAGCAATAGAAAGCAAATAGCGTATTTTCTTTCTATCTTTCAGCTCCTGTACTAGACATATACAAAAAACATTTTTACTTTTCAATCGGTCGTTTTCCGCTATTAACTTGAGCAATTGTCTTCTTTCATCTTGAAGATAGGCTTGCGATTCACTTAGAGCTCTCTGCAAGTCCTGCACTTCTTTAGACCGTTGAAATATTTCCCACTCTAAATGGTGCTTTTCTGAAAATGAGACCTTAATCGCTTCCATTTGCTCCAACGCTGAAGAATACTCCTTTTCTGCCTCCACTGACATTAAAAAATATAGTTTTTACAAACTCGTTTCTTGTAGTAATCTAGAAGATCTTGTGATAATGGAAGATCATCTAAATCAGAAGCCATACAAGCAATTTTATAGTTAGTGAATTTTCCCAAAACAATACCAAATGATAAGAAAAAAAAGATAAGGAATATTACGTAGAATTTATAATTTATTTATTATCAATCATCGAGATTCGGCAATAAAAATTCATCGAAGATCGGTCGATAATGCTGTAAAGTTAACTCTTCATATTCTTCAATTTTCATGACTGGATTGTCGCCCAGGAGCCATTTCAACGCAGATTTCATGAATAGGAGCTTGCCGATAGAATTTATTCTACCGTTATTGGTCATTCTTTGAAACAACAGTGAATTTAAAATTGGATTTTCGGTTGCACAGCCATTGCTCTGAGAATTCAACGTAAGCCATCTTTTACAATGACTACAAAGTGAAAATCGAATTGGAAAATAACAGTCATCAGCTACCTCGTATAATTTGTTAACCGACTCTTCAAATACACATTTCGATGCGCAAAGACTACAGTCAGTGCATTCCATGTTGATTGCCGTTTCAGGAATATATTTTACTTGATTGACGTTCAAATTCAATTGTAAATAAGAAATTTCCTTAAGACTTGGAACAAGATCAAATTTTCGCATGGCAACTTTATCTTTAGCAAAATCTCGATGATCAACTTTAATGTTTAGAAACGTTGCCTGAAATATAACTTCTCCGGGTATAAATGTAACTGGGTTCGACCTCATATTCAGAGTTGATAAATCATCCATCAACAAAAGAAATTTGTCAATGTCCGTGAACAAGTTCTTTTCTAAATCAACAAAGCTCAATGAATGGCAATTTTTGAAACAATCCAAGGATCCATTTGACAGATGATTGTCTTTTAGAGATAGTGCTATCAATTCTTTTGTATTGCAATCAAGAGATTTTAGCCTGTTGGATTCTGCCGCGAGGGCTTTGAGCGAATTTGATTGCAATTTTAAAGTTTCGATTGAGTTACCTGATAAATTCAAAAACAAAAGTGTTTGACTTTCAATTTCAACATGACCACTTATTTTGTTGCCAATTAGTGATAGCTCAGTTAAATTTTCAAACAATGAGACTAATTCGTTCGTGAGACTGCTTATTTCACTATCATAAATATGCAACTTTGTTAATTGCTTTGCAATCCATTGTGGCCATCTTTGAAGTTGAAGGCTTTGTATCGCACTTTTTTCAATAACTAATTTGGTCAGATTGGGAAGCAAAGGAAACAAGTCAAATGGGATTTCAGTTATGTCTGTCGAAATTATACTTAGAATCTTTATGTTTAAGGCTAGATCAGCGTACTTACGCAAATATCTTATAGTGTGATCAAGAGATTCTATATAAGACTCATTTGATATTTCAAGTCTATCTTCAAGAACTAAAATCATCTTCCCCTGCATCAGACCCAGGGAACGCCTTTTATTTGGTCTATTTTTAGCATCAATGACCAAAATTAGCTGTTGCTAAATCAATGCGTATTTTAAAGAGCTACTAAATAATGTTTGTCTTCGAAAAATACTACATATTTGGGCGTATGTTATTGTAAAAACTTTTTCGATGGATTTAGGAGGATTGATTATTCTACATGGTTTACCATTGAGTTTCCCAATGCCCGACATGAAATCAAATATCGAAATGTGACAAAATTGAAAGAAAATAAATTTACTAACTAAAGCTTTACGGTATTCGCCATGTTAAAAACAAGCCCCTTCTCTTTGTTAAGGGCTTCGCGAGCTTCAGAATACAACGATTGTTTAAGAAGTCCGTATACTTTCCCACTTTTCTCAGCTAAATTCATAAGATCTTTCGCCATTTTAATTGCTTCTTTCAACACATCATCATCGGAAGTTGCAATGTCCACAATACCGTGACGTACACCTTCCTCTGCATTGTATCTTTTAGCTCTTAAAGCACACTCTAAGAATGAAAAATAAAAATAACTACCTCTCCATTCTTTTGTACCGTTAAATTTCAATCTTATTACACTGGACATCAATAATGATAATGGAGACGGCAACTCCACTTCATTCATACACATAAAACCCCTTTCCTTTTTCATGATACGGTAATCATGAGCAAGAGCAATAAGACAACCGCCGGCAAATGCATGCCCGCGAATTACCGCAATTGTTGGAACAGGAAAGACCAGAAACCTGTAAAGTAACGGTAAGTATTGTTCCCCGATGAATGTAGAATCATTAGTTTCAATCAAGCTGAAAAGGTCCAATCCGTTTGAAAATATTTTACCATTTTCATTAATAGTGATTAATGCGGTTCTTGGATTCTTGCTAGAATGCTTTTCGACTAGATCCAACGCATCATTCCAGGCCTTGGCTGAAATCCTATTAAATCGATTGTCACTATTGCAAAGATGAAGAATGAATATTTCCTCTCGTTTTTCTAGCCTTAAATACGCGTCTCCCGAGGAAGGGAAATTGACTTTCATATATTTTGAAAAATTGGTAATTGGTTTTGATATTTGTCGATCTCGAGATAAAAAGATGAACTGTGAAATTCTAATGCTCAAAGGACTGTTGCAATTATGATAAGGTCATCCAGCATCATTTGTAATAAATCATTCTTTCATTTCGATCGACAACAATATTACATTGTCTTATATATAATATAAACCGAGCTATAGTTCTCAATTCTCAGTTTAAAAAGTATTCATTCTTCAGAAAAGCGCAAATTTACATTCACGACATACTAAATCTAAATAGATCACAAAAAGTGTTTCGCTAAATAGTAAGATAATGAAAATTAGATAAAAAAACTGGCGCGACTTTTATGCCATGACAATTGACATTCGACAAATTGAAGGCATAGAAACCGAAAAATGAAAAGTGTCACTTCAATTCTGAGAGAAGTAAAGGACGTTATAAATGCTCCCGATCCCACAATTTTAGATGAAATGATTGGTACCAAACGTTGTTTTGACTTGATTAAGATAACGCTTGCAGAAATCAACACGAGCCGGATCTTGCCTTGAACTTGGAAATAATAGACATCATCAAACAAAGGAAAAATGGGTATCTTGATGGAAATTGTAAAATAGGCCTCGAGAAGCTGCTTTAGCGATTGTGAGAAACGTCAACTATAGGCTCGATCCCAAAACACCGCTAATTGCACTAGAGTTATTGGAAATGTGTGTGAAAAATCTAGGCTATCCATTTCATCTTCAGATCGCATCTAAAGAGTTTTTAAACGGCCTTTGCAAAAGGTTCCCAGAAACTCCAGTACATAGGTTACATAATTAATATAGGACACTACCAAGAATAAAATATTGCAAAAAATATTGTACATGATACATTTATGGACACAAACCCTCTGCCTCTCAACAAAATACAAAGACGATTTGGTTAATATCAATGAAATGTATCGTATTCTAGGCTATCGCGGCTACATGTTCCCTGAGTTAAAGCAAGATGATATTCAGTCAATAATGCCAATATCAGAGGTAAAAAGAGGATTTATTGCGAATGAAGGGGTTCTTGACTCAAGATGAAATAGAACAAGGCGACCGAGCGATACTGGGAGCAGTAATTCAGCTAGCTGAACTTTATGTAGAAACTTGATGAGCTTTTAAGAAGAGGTACTGCTAAAGATCTTGAAGAGGCCAATGTAATTATGAAAAAGATGTCAGGCTATGTAAATATTTATTCTGTGTAGTTAAAGGTCATGGAAGAAAGAAAGGACTATAGGAAAATATTCGAAAAAGATTTAGAGACTATCCAAAATAGTGCTATGGTTTTGAATGCATTAATTGAAAGTAGGCCTTCTGGGCTTGACATCACCAGCGACCCATCAATTCAAGAGGCATTGAGCAAATGTAAAATAGCGTTGCCGAAAATTGAAAAAATGTTAAGTGAAGAAAATGAAGAAGAAACAACAAGTATTTATGTTTCTTATCCGATATAGATAAATTGCTACAGGCAAATGATGCCATACAGGCGGCATTGAATAATTACGACAAATATAAGGGAATCACAAACATTGCAAACAAGTAACGAAAATATAATTTGGTCATAAGTACACATAATATTCCAGAGTCTAAATCTGCTTCAGCTACAAAACCAGAGGCTTCCTTGATAGATCTTTTTGATAGCGAACCTTCACCGTCA
>KE560866.1:0-51174 GCA_000442015.1 Rozella allomycis CSF55 | reverse complement strand
GCACTGCGAGACTTGTTCCTGCCATTCAAATAGTGTGATGGATAGATATCGAATCCGATCACATACCGCAGTAGAGTAAGGGTTTTGTGTTTCGTTGAGTTGGGTGGGCGCACTGGGCGGGATGCTTTCACTGTTGACATCGTGGACATTTGCCAAACCGGGCATTGGCTGGGAGAGTGTGAAACTGAAATTATACCAGAAATAAACTTCCTCATTCCTGTTGGAATAAACATATTAAAATATCTATTTTTTAAAAACTGTAATTTAGATAATGCAATTCAAGTTTAATCCTGTGTAAAATTTGGCCTGTAGCAGTTGAAGTGGATTTGAATTCAACTATACTAAACCTACAATCATAATGTGATGAAAATTGTCAGATTTTAAATCGAGCACATTTCACGTGCTAGTTATTCCTATATTTGATTACCATAAATGTTTGTTTCTGCACGTGTGTAGGCCACGGACATTTGGGCATTAACATGAAGTACATTTATGTTATTACGATCCTCGCTGTTTCCAATTACTTTGTATTGCCTGGATGCGTTGTTGAAAATGGAGAAGATTGGGATTTATTGTCTGTTTCACAAAGCAAATATGAAGAGCATTACAATTATTCGTCCATTAAATCAGACGATGAGCTTTATGAACTTATTGAAACAATCGATGATAACATTGTTGGCACTCAAACAATAGAAGGAATAGTCAATAGGCACTATTGTCAAATCGCCCCGATGTTAAACTATTATGAATCTATGTCAAAATCATATTCAATTTTAAAGACAAATGACAATTTATATCCTTTCACGAAAAAATATTTAAAACACCTGTTTGTTACAAAAAAGGTCACAACAGCTGAAGTTAGCAAATGGCTGCTCGATGAATTGATGAATCATTATTCAAGGATGGAAGTACGAAAGCATTTCTGGATTATGGTATCAAAGTTTAACTTTGATGGGGATATTAGACGCTTTGAGCTGTTATGCAACTATGAAATCCGACAATCACAGGAATATTTGAATTCGCATGGTATTTTAGTAAACCCAGAGCAATTGGAAGATCTTTTTCGCTGGAGGTTATATATTGAAAGCGAAAAGGGACAAATACATTTACCAAGAGAGTACTTACTGGAGGAACTTGATTATTTGATCTATTTAAGGTCTCATATTTTGGAAAATAATCAATACAATTACATTGAAGCAGATGGACGTTTTAAATTAACTGCTATCTGTTATGGATGTAAATATTTAGAAAACATGGGAAGGAATCTGAAGGAAATGATGAAAAGAGCCATTGGAAACTCAATTGTTTCGTTGAAAGATATAAAAGCCTTTACAACTATAAATAAAAAGCTAAAGAATGTTATACATAATCACGGGATTAAATTGCCTGAACTAATGACTCTGGGTCGCCACGAATACAATAAGTTGTCAAATTGGAATTCTCTTGGAAAAGATATAATGAATAACTTCAATTTATACAATAATAGAATTTCCTTAAAGTACAATAGTAAAAAAGATAGGGGCGATCAATTCATTAGTATTTTGAAAGATAGCGGCTTTAAATTGTATAAGACTCAAACAAAACACTTTAAATTAATTGGATTGCCAAGCACGAATAAATGCCTTAGAATTTCGTCAAAATTCTTTGTGGAAAACTCGTCTATTTCTGAAACGGAAACATTTATTTTCAATGATAATTTACACTTAATAAACTAATTTAATTTGGATCCTAATTGAACTGTGATAAGGTGTTTAAGCAAATGAAAAGTATTGAAAAATTGAGTTCGCATTACTATAATTCACCATTGGATGAGATGGGGGCATAGGATTGTTTCTGTCCATCCTCTCAATGACAAGCTCTAAAATCAATGGCGATAAGCTCCGTTCAACATATGGATTAACAATAGAACTTTCTAATCCTTTCTGGATGTCTTTAGTGCGTTGAAAGAAGATTAATGAATTTGACTGTTGTTGGCTTTTGGCCACCATATGATATGCCAGATGTATATTATTATCTGGCAATTTTAAATAAAGCGTAGTATCCAATATTTTTTTCTCTGGGTATTGCAGATGCAATTTAATCTTATCCTTGATTTTCTGTAGACAATAATCCAGAAGTTTGCGAGTTACAAATTTATCTTTATACTGTCTTTTATAAAGTCGAACGGGAACGATTGTATTATTAACTTGTAAATAAAATATTCTACAGGTGAAGCCAGTTCCAAAAGTCATTTCCCAAAATTCCCAACGAGATTATTATTTTCCTTATTGAGTAATGCAAAATCAGTTGGCGTCAAACATCATAAAATCGTCATTTTTTAAAGACTTACCAATACATGTGGATACATTGTCTGCATTAGCAAAGCTTGGCATAGAAAGAATGACTAATATTCAAGAAAAGGTGCTGCCGCATGTACTATCTGGAGGTAATGCACATATTGGGGCGGAGACTGGAAGTGGAAAGTCATTGCTATACTTGCTGCCTATGATGGAGAAATTGATGAAGAAGAGAAGTTCGGTATTCCCTACCGCTGTTGTTCTTGTACCAACAATGGAACTATCATTTCAAGCTCATTCCATGATAACAACGTTTCTAGAAAATCATGCGCAGCTATCTTCAAATACTAATGTTATAGTCTCTAATGCGGTTCAGAGGTATGATATGCAGAATTTCAAGGAAAATCTCGAGTTGGCAAAAAATCTTTGTAGAGGATACAAAGCCAATAAAGAGGTTGAAAGGACTTACAAATCATTTTATGAAGAATTTCAGAAGCCTGATGTATGTGTAATGGTGACTGGGCGCTTATTTAAAGACTTTTCAGTGGACGACATAAATTTTTGGTTTAAGCATGTAGATTTAGTTGCATTTGATGAATTTGATATAATGGTAAATGATGACATTTATTAATTATTTAGATGAAATCTGGACATGAAAGTGAACTGCTGAAGAGTCTATTCAATTATTTGAGGAAGAAGAAGGTGAAGAAAATGTCTCCTTATTACACCAAAGAAGAATATGAAAGTTTACCAACATTGCTTCAGGAATATTCAAAAAAATATGTCGATCAACAATTAATACTTACATCTGCTACTGTTCTGAAAATGTTGGTAAAGAAAGAAGAAGAAATATCGCGCTCTGAAAAGTTGAAAAGTGTCCTTCACCCCATTCCATATTTCTTATCAGACAAAGCTCATGTAACAACTTTAAAAGATCATGCATTCCTTCGTGTTGGTGTTGATTCTGACGATCCTGCTGATGTTTTTCAAAAGAAAATAAAAGAAATATCTAAAGAAATTGGTCAACAAGCAACTCTAGAAGGAAAAAGAAACGTGCTTGTCTTTGTAAACTCTGCAAATGTCGCAACAGCAGTGTCTGAGAAATTAAGTCAAATATTTGACGTTTCTGCAAAAGATTCTATTCAAATTCTTTGCTACCATGGGGGAATCAATCCTTACGACCGTTTGCAAATGTTAAAATTAGTGATGACCTTTTATAAAGAGCCCAAATGTGACTCAAATGTTCACATTACATTAAAGTCAAAGGCACTATATAAGGATGGACTTGAACCAAAGAAAGTTAACGTTCTTGTAACTACAGATGCGGTCGCAAGGGGAATTGACTTTGCCGACACACATTTAATTGTTCAATTCGATTTCCCTAGAGGGGCTGTGGAATACATACACCGTGTTGGAAGAAGTGGACGAACAAATAAGGTCAAAGGGAAAGTTATCAATTTTGTGTCTCCTTCTGACGAAGACTTGGCTTCGGCTATTGAGCTCCGTGTGAACTCTAACATCGAGGAAGATTTAAATCTGCAACCATTATTTTCATCCAACAGAGCTTTTAGAAAGCGTGTAAAAGCATCAATAACAGAAGAAGATGATGATAGTCGAGATGCCTGGATAAAGAAAGTGGAGGAATTTGAAACAAAATTGAAAAACAACGAATATCCCACTATATTGGAGAGATTAACACCACCATCTTAAATAAAAGACAATTATGACATTGAAAATAGATTTACAAATTACTTTTTATGAAACCTACAAAATCTAACAGTACACTGACAGGTTCATGCAATGATTTTAAATTGTTCATGAAATTTAACCAATGATTCGATAGAATGAAATATTGTTTATTTCAGGAGTTTTTCATCAATTAACACGAAAATTCTCAAAGAAGATAAGGGTTGATGTCATCGACAATTATCACTCATCATTGGATAGAATCATTTGAAAAGTTCTACATATCAGCTATTGTTGTTTCCAACCAGAATACAAATGATTACAATAGAAAGCCAGTAGCCATAATCGCAGGTGCAACCGGTGTTGTTAAAGAATACTATACTTCATTTGCTTCCTTTTTAGTCTCTGAATCAGCAGTTCATGCATGTTTATTATTTGATTATCGAGGAGTAGGTAAATCATGTCATACCAAAGATTTCAATCCAGAGCAAGATATCAACTTACTTGATGACCAAAATTATCGCCAAAAAGCATTAAGAGAACTTTAAGATTCCAATATTAAAAATCATTGGACTCGCGACACTGAATCATGCGTCCAATTTCTTTCAAAGGTATATTCTGGTCATCCAATTGTCTACATTGCACATTCTGTCGGAGGTCATATTCTAGGATTTTTAAGAAATCAAAATTTACTAACCAGAGTTCTTTTTATTAGCGTGAACAACGCATTTTACAAATGGTGGCAATGGGGTAAAGTACCGGGTTATGCCAAATTCCTGTTAAATGTCGTAGCACCTTACATAGCTGTACCAACTTATGGTTATTATCCATCATCAATCGTGGGTCTGGGTGAAGATATACCTAGCAATGTTGGTTTGCAGTGGATGTACTGGTGTAATTATAAGGCCTACATGTGTCATCGTCCTGAAAACAAGGCATTGTTTGAAAAATGCACACTTCCAATTGAATTTATTGCCTTTTCAGATGATGAATTATCTGGATTTGAAGCGTTTGACTCTACCTTAAGATATATATTTTCAAATTCGGACGGTCGCTTATTGTATATGGATACCCAAAAAGCCAAACTTCCTGTTTCTCCGGGTCATCTTAAATTTTTTCGTTCTGCAATGAAAAATATCTTATGGTACCCAGTACTTCAATGGATTGGAGCAGGTGAAAAAATCGACGTAAAAGCATTTGGATTTCCTGAAGGCGCCATTAAAATAGTGAAAACCAATTCATCCATGCCACACCTCTAAAAATAAATCCGGTTAACATATTTTCCTTATTTACTACGGCCATTGGCAAAGCGGAGACAGAATCTCATGGCACTACATGTAAAGAATAGCTTGAGAGCGAAAAAAGTGCTTTGAGATTTCCAAAGATCATTCCAGAGATTCTAAATGATGGACGCTAAATTAAAAGAGGAAACAAGGCCTCAAGTCTTACTAACTCAGTTAACACAAAATGTCTTTTCTAGAAGATTAAGGCAATATCCCAGAATGTAATTCTGGTGACTGTGTAGAGGTCAATCCTGGCAGCAAGAAGACTGTGCTTGATATTGTCGCCAAGGATCAAAACGGATACTTGTATAATATCGAGATGCAGGGTTTATTAATAGACAAGACACAATAACAATTTTCAGGGCAGATTCTACTATTATAAGGCTCAACATGTGGCCAAGAGCCTCAAAAACGGTCAGAAATATGACAGAATTACCTACCGTAAGTAGTTAAAACCTTTGTAAGTCAGATGTAACGATCATTGTAAATTCGTCAAAGTATAGTATTTTTGGAGGAACAGCAGTCCGTCAATATGGTCAATGTGTCGTGGAGTACCAGACAATGAAGGCAATATGGTCTGGACTCCGATGATGGAAAAGTTTTCAATACATTAACCGTTCCCTCAAAGAAAAAGAATTTAGATATCCATTAACTGAATTCGTTAAATTTATTCGTAAGTACCAAGTTTTCGCTTTAGAGCTGCGATTTCCTGGTCTCTGACAGCTTATCGTAATAGAATCTGTCCTGAAAATTGCTATTGTGTGTTGTCTATAAATAAACGATCACTGTGTTTAATACCTGCATCTCGATAATATACAAGTATCCATTTTGATCCTTGGCGACAATTTCAAGCACAGTCTTCTTGCTGCCAGGATTGACCTACCATGCACCTAGACGTCCGAAAGCATCATGGTTTGCCACTAGACCACCGGACAGTCAATATGTTGATATTTTTTATTTCTAAATATCTAAATTTCATTAGTCGACAAAGAATAAATATCATCCAAATCCCGATCACTTGGTTCAGCTTTACCCATGTTCTTTTGAAATGCCATCAACTGCAGATCAAAGTTAAAACACGCTTTGACATATTGTGTATTATTGTAAACTTCACGCATCATTGGAGTAATTTTATGATTGATACTCTTGGATTGTCCATATCACATTTTTATGCTTTTCGCTTGGAGAAAACATTTGCCCAAGCGGGCCCATCGGTATCGAATATTTTGTCATAAACGGCTTTGGTATATCAAACGCTTGAGTACTTAAATCGAGAATAACTGCCATAATCATGGCTATTGGATTCGTAAATTGAGAAAGAGAAAAAACTCAATGGATCTACCAATTGAAGTGAATGGAACATCGACATCTATCTTAAGTTACATATTTTCAACTCCGACGACCGCTTATTGTATATACATACCCAAAAGGTCAAACTACTTGTTTCTCCGGGCTTATTTAGTTTTTTTCAGCAATGAAAAATATCTTGTTTGACCACAAAGTTTCTGATTTCGTGCGTTTAACACTGTCTGACAGTCTGTGCTAACATTCACAATTTACTACCGATAAAGCGGAGACAAAATCTCAGATTCTCAATGACAATACATTAATCACTTATTATAAATAAAAATAATAACATTTCAATGTTTATATTATGAACTGAGGTTGTCTTTTTCGGACTTTTGCCAACCAGGGTTAAATTGATGCAGTGCGAAGCATCCGCCATTACAGTTCACGAGTTCCTGGGCGCCTTTTTCATTTTATCGCTTCATAACGTATATCTTAATGCAAAGGCACTATTTTCATGTGAAACTGCCGGTCCGAAGCGAACATTGCTAATAGTTCAATGTGTGGCATCAGCGAGCCAATTCCTAAACCACTTGTTGTTTATCATCCGCCTAAGTGTACCAGCGTTGAATCTTTTTGGGGGTAACTGTAGCTTGATGTCTGGCTTTAATGATGCCTTTTATTTTGTCTTCCAGCTACTGTCAACGGTTGTTTTGATAAGCAAGGCATCTTCAATAAGTCAAGATGCTAGAATTACAAAGCTGTTGAGACTATTTGTGTTTGGAATGTTTGCGGTAGGATATGGGTCGATTGCGTATTCTGTTATTGTTAGGGTGGATAGTGTGTCTGTGAATGGCAAATGTTCAACGGAATATGATATAGTGTCTAATACTGTAGGAAAGATCATGTTAATTATTGTGTATATCATGTCATTGGTGATGTTTGCGATTCCAACTCTAAGACATATCAAAATGATAAGAAAGTTTGATATTTGTGCGAAAACAATTCAGCAGCTCTTTTATAATGTTAGTATCCGTATTTGTGTAGCGATTCTTGGTAGCATTGTGTCTTTGGTGATAGCACTTGTTATTGACTGGGGAGCGTATGTTTTTGTAGTTTTCACAATTCAAAATTATACTGCGATTGTTTCCTCCACAATTAATCCCATTGATGATAAAAAGAATAGAGGAAACAGCAAATTGAGCAAGGAGAAACTGAACAAGACTATGTGTATTGAAGTTATTGATCCTGCACAGGTTGATGAAATTGCGATGCCGTCAAAACTACTTTTTTAATTATGCTTTTTGAAATGAATAAAACAACTAAATATTTCTTTAGAAACACTTTTTTATTGCATATTATGTAATTAACATTTAAAACGTCATTACTTCAGTGCCTCACACGTATTTTATAAATCTCAAAGCAGAAACAGCAAATTTATTGCATTTGTGTCAAAGAAGAATTCGGAATTTAAAATAATTTGAGAAATTTCTAAAAACCCAAAGATGACTTTGTTTTCGCAGCAAGGGTATACAAGGGTTTTATGAGTGAAGCCGACGACGCGAGTTTGTATTCTTTTGGGGCAGGCAAGACCAAAGCGCAAGTTTTGAGTAGTGAGAACGATGAAAGAAATGATACGAGCCCAGGCAAGGTTGTGAAGAAGAGGGGCCATAAAAAGATGGTGATTGACAGTGAGAGTGAGGGTGAGGTTGAGCCATTTGAGAGTGAGGGTGAGAGTGATGATAGTTTGGAGCTTGAGAGTGGGGAGGAGAGTGAATGGGAGAGTGGCCAGCGCAAGAAGAAGAAGCGGGAGGAGGAGTTTAGAGATGAGGTAAGAGAATCTGATGGGTGTGAAAAGTGGGTTGTGGAGAAGATATTGGGGGTGAGGGAGGAGGATGGCAAGACTAGGTTTTTGATAAAGTTCAAGGTAAGAAATAGGTGGTTGGATGAGGAAAGGATAGATCATATGTGCATGTGCGGTGGATGAGTATAGTGGAGTTGAAGGGGATTGATAAGATGGCGCAACAGAGGGTGAATAGGTACTATAACAAGTTTGGGAATGCGGCTGGAAGTGAGGAGGAGTATTTCAACCCGAATTTTGTGATTGTTGACCGAGTTTTAGATTTTGATGAGAATGAAAAGATGTATTTGGTGAAATGGAAGTCGCAGGGATATGATATGGCGACGTGGGAAAAGGAGAGTGATATTATTGGATTGGAGGAGAGTGAGGAGAGGATTAAAGAGTTTCAAGAAAGAAAGAGTTTTAATGGTGAAGATTTGGGAGAATATAATGTTGAAAGGAGTAGACCACCGTTGTCAGCATGGACACCGTTGGAGCAATCACCAAAGTATGAGAATAGATGATGATTGATGTAGATTTAAGAATGATAATGAATTGAGAAAATATCAATTAGAGGGATTGAATTGGTTAATGTTTTGTTATTTGAAGAACCAGGGGAGTATAATAGCAGATGAGATGGTAAGTGTGATTGAAGTGAATAAGTTTAGGGATTAGGAAAGACTGTTCAATCAGTTTCATTTTTGGATCAATTGTATAGAAAATTTAAGATTAGAGGGCCGTTTCTTGTGATAGCGCCATTGTCGACTATACCGCATTGGGAGCGAGAGTTTAAAGGCTGGACAGATATGAATGTAGTAGTTTATCATGGAGGAGCAGTAGCGAGGGATATGATAGTTGATTATGAATTTTATTATGAGAATGAAACAAGAGAAGATGTGTACAAGTTTAATGTATTGATTACAACGTTTGAGATGGCCATAGCAGGAGTTGGACATTTGAAGCAGATTCCATGGAGAGTAGCTATTATAGATGAGGCACACAGATTGAAGTCAAAGTCATCCAAGATTACAGAGACATTGAAGATGTATGAGATGGATCATAGAATACTAGCCACTGGGACACCATTGCAGAATAGGATAGAAGAGTTGTGGGCGTTGATGAATTTTCTTGAGCCACAAGTGTTTAATAGTGAAGAAGAGTTTATTGGAGAGTTTGGAGATTTGAAGAGATCTGAAGATGTAGAGAGACTGCAAGGACTGTTGAAGCCATATATGTTGAGAAGATTGAAGGAGGATGTTGAGAAGAGTATACCAGTTAAAGAAGAGACTATAATAGAAGTTGAGTTGACAGGACCACAGAAAAAGTATTATAGGGCGATATTAGAAAAGAATTTTAATTTTCTTACAAAGGGATGTAAGGGGAATAATATGCCGAATCTGATGAATGTGATGATGGAGTTGAGAAAGTGTTGTATCCATCCATATTTGATCAAGGGAGCTGAAGAGAGAATAAATGAAGAAGCGAGAGTGAAGAGTTATGATGAGCAGTTTAATTTGATGATTCAATCTAGTGGCAAGTTGGTGTTGTTGGATAAACTATTGAAGAAGTTGAAAGAGAATGGACATAAAGTGTTGATATTTTCACAGATGACTAAATGTTTGGATATATTGAGTGATTATTTAAATGGCAAGGGGTATAAATATGAGAGAATAGATGGAGGAATTAGAGGAGATTTAAGACAAGCGTCTATTGATAGATTCAACAAGGAAGAAGATTCATTTGTGTTTCTGTTGTGTACCAGAGCAGGGGGTGTTGGGATTAATTTGACGAGTGCGGATACAGTGATTATTTATGATTCAGATTGGAATCCACAGAATGATTTGCAAGCACAAGCGAGATGTCATAGAATTGGTCAAACTAAATCTGTCAAAGTAAGAGAATGTAGTTTGATTGATGAAAGATTTATAGATTATTGACAAGAAATACATATGAGAGGGAAATGTTTGATAAGGCTAGTTTGAAGTTGGGGTTGGATAAAGCTATTCTGCAAAAGATGAGTTTTGAAGAGGAGAGTAGCAAATTGACGAATAAACAAGTGGAAGCGTTGTTGAAGAAGGGAGCTTATGGGTTGATGATGGAGAATGAAGAAGAATCAATAAAGTTTTGTGAGGAAGATATTGATCAGATATTGAGTAGAAGAACACAAATAATAGTACATGAGAATAGCAATAAAGGATCTATATTTTCTAAAGCATCGTTTAATGATGGCAGTGGAATTAATATTGATTTGGAAGATCCTAAATTTTGGGAGAAATGGGCACAGTTGGCTAATGTAGAGATTCCAATTGAAAAAGAAGAATTGATATTGTTTGAACCGAGACAGAGAAAGAATATAATGAATCTGCAGAATATTCTACCAAATGAAGTTGAAGAAGAAGATAAGAATGACAAGGATGTGATATTAAGTGAAGTTTCAGATGAATATTCGAATGTAGAGGAAGAGGAAGATTATGAAGAAAAGAAGGATAATTTGAAGCCTCGATTGTGGTCGTTTGCAGAGCGATTGAGATTGGAGAAAAAGTTGATGACGTTTGGGTTTGGACGATGGGATAAATTTATGGATTCTTTTACTTTTAGAAATGAAAATGATTTGATTCTTGTTAGTCGTCAGTTGATTAAATATTGTTTGGATCATTTGAGTGAGAGTGAGAGTAAATTGAAGGTTAATTTTGAAGAAATTGTTGGTGATTTTATCAAAGGGGGAGATTTAGGGGGTGAGGTAGAAGTAGAAGGTGAAAGGGAGAGGGAGATAGGTACCGTTGATATGTCTGAAGGTGCAACTCAAGGTATCAATGAAGGTGCAAGTGAACTGAAGAGTGATAATGCTTCAACCTTTAAAAAGATAAAAACAGTCAAAGGAAAGAAATTGATTGAATTTAGATCATTCTTGAAACAATCTCCACTAGAATACAGAGAACATTTGAAAAAGAGATGTAAATTGATTATAACAAGATTATTTAATATTCATTTGTTACTTTTAAGATTAAATTTTAAAGAATGTAAATCTTTTAATGATTTTTCATTCCCTGTAATCCCTGGTCATGTTCCAGTCCCATGGTGGACTCACACTGAAGATTTAGCTTTAGCTTTTGGTATTTGTAAGCATGGATATAATGAATATGAAACTATAAAGAGAGATCCTGAATTGGTTTTTTATGATAAATTTAAGCATTTAATCAGTGAGAGAGTTGAAGAAGGAGTTGAAGTTGAAGGGGAGGGAGTTGAAGTTGAAGAGGGTGACGATGGTGATGAGAGGGTTGAAGAGGATGAAGATATGAAAGAGGAAGACATGAAAGAGGAAGATTTAAAAGATGATGAAATGGATATTGATAGTGAAAGAGTTACAACTACCACTGCTTCTAACACAGTCACCGACTCTAGTGAGTTTAAGTGGCCATCAAAGAGTGAATTAGGCATTAGAACAAGAAGAATAGTTGTCGCTGTAATGAGAGAATTCAATCAAGAAAAGAAAAAGATAAACAAGCAACCAAAAAAGAAGAGAAACGATCCAGAAAGATGGTCAAAGAGAGATGTTAATGAATTCATCAAGGTTGCTACTAACTATGGATTTCCTTTAATTAAACAAGGCAAGAGAAGTTGGCACATGTATAGATTGTTATTCAATGGATTCAAAAATAAGTCTGATGCTGTTTTTGATGCCTTTTTTGAAGAGTTACTTCCATTGGCTAAAGAAGCTGCTGCGAAAGCTATTGATAAAAAGAAAAAGGTTGAAAAGCCAGAAGAAGGAGTTAAAGTAGAAGGTGAAGATGTTAAAATAGAGAGTGTTAAAGGTGAAGAGGTTAAACAAGAGGCTCAAGATACTACAGATGCTGCAGATACTGTAGGTGATGAAGCTAAACAAAAGGCTGGTGATGAACAAGTTATAACGCCTGATGTGTTGACACCAGAAAAGGCTAGAAGAATGTTGAAAAAGGCTCAATTGTTGGATACAGTTAGACAAAGTATTATTTACAATCCAATGGTTTCTACTTTTATTTCAATGATGAAAAGAATGGCTGGATTGCCAGACTGGTGGGTTCCTCACATTCATGACAAGGGTTTCTTAATTGGAATTGCTCGTTATGGGTTCCAACGTTTTGATCTTTTAATTGCTGATAAAGAACTTCCCTTTTATGAAGTTTACTTTGAAAAATTATCTTTAAAAGAAAACGTTAAAGTTTCTCATGTTCAAACAAATTCTATTCTTCATTCAGCTAGACCAAACATTGAAATTTCAGAATTACCAAGCGTTGAAGGAATCAAAAATGATATTCTAGTTTGGCCAAAAGATTCATATCTCGTTAGAAGAGTGGAATATTTATCTGACATTGTTCTTAAACCAACGCTAACTAACTTTAGATCAGATTCTCCAAACAAGAAGAGAAAAAGAGATCCGAAACCTGAAAGATCTTTTCAGCTGCCAAATCCATTCACTTCTAGATTAAACAATGTTCAAATTCCATCTCTGCCAATACAATCTTCAAACATTAATAATTTCCCCCAAATCAATGATGCCAATGTTGAAAAAGATAAATCTATTTTTAATCATTTAAACAATCTATTGCAACCACCAGCGCAGCCTTTCACTTTGGATATTCCTCAAATTGACTCTTCCGATAATTCAACCATAATGCAAAAGTTGGCTCAATTAAGGCAAAGCAGTGACAAATAAATTAGTTTTTTAATTGGAATTTGAAATAGTTGAAACTAGTTATTAAAGGATTTGAGATTTTAATACAAGTTTATTAAATAATCCTTTATTAAAATATCCATTATCTATCAACGGTTTATTAATTTATATTCCACATGGTTCCTGCTTGGTATCTATTACCATACAGCTTATGATGTTTTCGTCGTGTGCGCGACAAAAGTTTGGATGATCCACGCACGTAGTACAATGAACCTCGGAATTCTCATTGCAATTTGTCACACCGCAGATGTGACCAGAGCAGGTATTGGAATCCACTAATTCTCTAATAGCTTGCTCTTGTACGTTTTGCCAATTGTTGCGCTCTTCTCCAAGTCTCTGTGAATAATCATTGGAATCAGGTTGGATCATATCATCATCGCCATCAAACAGATGTTCATGTCTCAACTCGATCGCGTTCTGATCTTCTGTAGTGTTTTCTGAATTTTTATCTGTCATCCGGTCTGTCATTTTTGACGATACCTGTACTACCTTTTTTGTTCTTTTTTTTCTTGGAGTGCCATCATTTTCTTTGACTCTAATGATCCTCAATCCACGATTTATCCCTCTGACATTAAATCCACCTCTCAGGTATTTCATTTTTCTATTTGGGAATTTTTAGGGTTTTAAAACTCTTTGGAGAATCCGACGGTAAGAAATTTGGGAAATTGCCGAAAGATTTTTACGGGAAAGGGGTTAATTAAATACTCGTTTATTGAATACTGCTAAATATCATGTACAACACGTATAATATCATTATCCCGATCATTGCAATTACTATTGGCATTTTGTACAAATACAATTCAATCAAATGCTTCAAATAATTCACTATCACTTTGCTACTCAATTTGCTTTCTCCATGCACTCTAACTCCAAAGTCAATGGGAACTTCCGCATGCTTCTTCACACCACACTTTACATACATCTCCAAACAAATCTTGAACCCTATAGCACTGACCCTACGAACTCCCCTCTCATACACATCCCTCCTAATCCCAAAATACCCAGTCATCGGATCACTCATCCCAGTCAGCGGCCGCGCCATCAATCTCGCGCCCTGCGATATCACCCTTCTATAAACCGGCCATCCCTATCTCCCACGAAAAAAACACTCTCACCTATCCAACCGAAAAACACACCACATACCTCGTCAACTTTCATCAGTCCATCCATATACCGCGTGCCAATCACAAACTCGCTCTCTTTAAGCCGTTCAACCATCGCGCCAAGTACTTCTGGAGGGTGCTGCAGATCAGCATCCATGCAGATCATCAGCTGGCCCCTGCTTGCTGCGAACCCGTGCAATACGGCGCCACTCAGTCCGCGCTCATTGGTGCGCACGAGAAGATGGAGAGGGTACTTTTTGGACAGTTTGGAAGCGAGCTCTGATGTGCCGTCCTGCGAGTTGTCGTCTACTATGATCAGCTCGTATGGAATGCTGCCGAGTGACGCTGATATGCGCTGCGTTAGAGGCTCCAAATTGGCACATTCTTTGTAAGTGGGAACTATTATGGACACTTTTGGGAGCTCCGTGGATGGCATTGCGTGAATTGGAAATTGGTAAATTGCTGAAACAAGAAATTACATGTTTGACACAATATGTGTACTTTTTAAAGAAAGTTATTTGTAAATAGATATATAAACAAATTAACCTACTGGATAAAATGATCAATCGCCAGTTCAACCTTTTCGGAAAGGGCGAAAAAAATGACCAGTACAAGACTCGAACTTGTAACCTATCGATCTGGAGTCGATTGCGCTACCAGTTGCGCCAACTAGCCTTGGTATTACACCCATATGTAAATTTAAATACATTTCATAAGTCTTTGTGAAAATAGACAATTTAAGAGTACCATATTTTGAAAATGTCAAGGAGTTTCAAGTCTCACAAGCCTTCCGGATATCAAAGTACCAACTTTAGCTCAGATGAAGAATTCTTTGGCTCTTCAATGTCGTATTCAGGTCTTGAAACTGGCGACGAAATGAAATCAATGTCGTCTGATAACAATTCGGTCATATCTGCCTTTTCGCAGACATCAACAACTGGAAAGATGGAAAAAGATGAAAGAATTGAGTTGGAAACAAGAATGAACCAAGCTCACCCTTTGCAAAGAAATTTGTGGAGGGTCACCGAAATAATCAAGCTGGATTCTATCATAATGGTGGTCATTGTTATTAATACTATAATGACAGCTTTGGAAGCTACTAGTGCGATGTATACTCTTAGTTTCTACTTGACTATCTTGGACAATTTTCTGTTGGGTATATACTTGACTGAGATGCTTGTTAAAATGATCATTTTTGATTATAGATACTTTAAATCTGCATGGAATATTTTTGGTAACGTTATTTGTTAATATGGAATGATAGATTTTATTATTGTTGTTTCATCATTAGTTTCACTTTTTATTCCGTCTATTGTGTCCAATTCCAGGATGATAAATACCGATTTTTTCAGATTTCTTAGATTATTTAGAGCTTTACGAGCGTTGAGATCTCTAAAGTCACTGAGATCGATAAAGTTTATCCAGTCCTTGTCTATGGTTTTGAAAACTTTATTCAGGTCATTACCGGCTATTGGAAATATTGTTTTTCTGGCTCTTATTGTCTTCTGTATATTCATTCGTTGAATTTTATAGTTATTTTTACAATGATTGGAAGGCATTTGTACGCTGAAACAGATCCGGATCATTTTGGAACACTCGAAAAAACATTTTTCCGTCTATTTGCTTTAATTACTTTAGATAATTGGTATATAGCATCTGTTAATATTTTAGGTACGACTTGGTGTCTGGGAGCCCGGGAACAAATATTTTCATCTTCCTTTTATCATTTATCCTATTGGAATCATTCATATTTATAAAGTAACTAACAACAACATGAAAAGAAAGCTTGTTTACTGCCATTTTGGTGAACAATTTGCAGCAAAACAAAACTGTTGCCAACTCTCAGAAAAAGAAAGCGAAATTGAGAAGGTCCACGAAACAGGGCAAAAGACAAGAAGAAAACTCTACAAATTATTTGGAAATAGATGAATCTTTAGAGATCGATGGGAAAACCTCTACAAAGCCATCATTTGAAGGCCTTGTTGACGAAAAAATGATCGATTCATATTATGGCATAAATAACAAAGAGTAATTTACTCATATGGAACGAATTATAGAGTTAAAGATTTATTCAAAACATATTATCAATTGATTGCCTCCCTGGAACTGAATCAGAATTCTTATGGAAATCAGACGAGAGTTCTTGAGGATTTAGTAAACCTGAGCAAGAAGAAAGAAATCGAAGACGAAAAAAATCTCCAATAAATATTTATTGCTCTTTCATAAGTTTTTTTCCGCAGTTGAAATTATGGATTTTAAGCCTTCGACAGTAGAATTTATAAAAGATTTCAAACTTTCATTTTCCCTTTCACTGGAATGCAATTCCTCTGAAAGAATCAGTTCTTGATGCGACTTTGCGTTCAAAATTTCTTCGACTTTTCGCTCCAATTCCAATCGAACTTGATTGATTCGTTTTTCACTCTCTTCATTTGCTTTGATAATTTCTTGTTCTTTTTCAAGGTTTTTGCGTGAAACTTCATTCTTAATTTTCTGATCACACTCCTTCAATAAGGTGTCTTTGATGGTTTCGACATTCTTCTCAAAGTCCAAAATCATAGCCTTGATTTCAAATTCTCGCTTCATTTGCAAATCTTGTAGCATAGCTTCGTATTTGTTCTTCGTATCGTTCAACTCATCCAAATGTCTCTTGGACAATTCATCTTCTTTTTGTTGCATCTTTAAGCCATAATCTTCTTTGAGATTATTTATAGATTGCGTGAGTACATTATTGGCATAGTTTTCGATTTGATTCTTTTGTTGTTGCATTTGTAGAACAAGGTTATTAATTTCTTCATCTTTTTGAGAAAGCAACAATTTCATATCATTTATCTGAATATCAAGTACAAACATCATTACTGTACTTTGGCTGGATTCAAGCAATGTGTTGTGTGCTTCGCTCATTTTGCCTAACTCACTTTTTTCATAGCAAGTGATCAAGTTTACTTTTTAAGAGACTTTAAATTTTGCGCATTCAAATCTTCATTAGATTCGAGGAGCATCTGTAACTCTGAGATTTCATTTTCATTTTTGCTTAATTGTTTCTCCTTTCCAGACAAAAGCGAATTCAGGTCGGAGATTTCATCCTCTTGCTCATGCACGGCATTCTTCAAACGATCGTTTTCATTTTTCAATTCAATTAAAGATTTTTCAAAATCAGAAGATTTCTTGGCGTATATCTCTTTCTCACTCTCTACCTTCAGAACCAAGTCAAGTAATTCTTCCTTTTCTCTTACATCCCTCGTTAGATTTATAACGTTTGAGTTACTTTAATAGCTTCTGATTTAATTCTTCACATTTCATGTCATTTTTTAACAATTCTCTCTCGCAATGTGCAAGTTTTGCTTTCAATTCTCCAAGTTGATTTTCGTGTATAGTACTTGTTTCAATACACGACACTTCATAATCATTTTTTACTTTGGATATTACTATATCCTTTTGCTCCACATCTTCCATTAACTTAGTATTGACACTCTCAAATGTTTTTGGTATCATTTACCTAATCAAAGCTTTATTCATTTCATCCAAATCTGAAATTTTCTTCTCCATTTCCATTAACTTGTTATGCTCACATAATTTTCTTTGGTTGACATTTTCAAGTTCGCTGGCTTATACTCTAAATTCATGTTGGTACCTTTTTAATTTTGCATTTTCGTCTTTGGTCAGAGTCAAACTTTTGATCAATTCTTCAATTCTACTATTCAAGCAATTTTTCTCTGTTGTGATTCGATCTTTCTCTTTTCTCTCAGCATCCAATTCATCCAGACTCCAACGTAATTTTTGGTTGGCTTCTCCCAAAACCGTTTCATATTCTTGGATTTCTTTTATCAAATCGTCTAATTTTTGTGATTGTTTTTGCCATGATTCGTCATAAACGTCCCCTTCAGTTCCAACCCCACTGTCGACATTTCTGCATAGGTCAATGGGTCTTTCAACTTTAATCTTCTTTAATTTATGAATTCGAACAGCATGATCATCATCAATGAAAGTGGAAACTGGTGAGACAACATGATCCCAATCAGCATCATGGTTAATCTCATAATGAAGCTTCCTAACCTTTTTCAGAAATCCCCTTGAAGCCAATTTCTTGGTAGCATTTAAAAGTCCTCTACTCCAAGAAGCAGGGAGGTTGTATAGAGACCCTAATGATTGGTAGAAAGATAATTCGTACCAAAATGTGTCTTTACAAAGTTCCTCAAAGACAGATAATGAAGAGTATCTGTACTTTTGTACTCAAAAGCAGAATAAATCATTGTAGCATAACTTGGATGAGTAGATGCTGCCATCGATCAATAAGCTTTCAAAAAATCATCGTCACTTTGATCATGAAATGATATGAAAAACAAAGAATAAAAATAAAGTACTCCATTTATTTGCAATTCTTAACAATAAGATTTGGCACAACAAAAATCTTAAGGCATTGTTCTAATCCAATTTCGATTAATAAGAGGGGACTGAGTATTTTATTTTACGACATTTCCTCATTGCTTTATGTGATTGTCTTTGGGTCACAATATTTAGAAATTTTGGGAATGGATTTGCCTCCATTTTTGCAAGAAGGTTATAAACCCTCCAGCAAGACCAAGAGCGAACTTGTGTCAATTTTAAATGCGAATGGCGAAAATGCTAATATGCAAATGAAAAAACAGGAGCTGATAGATTTATTTGAATCTACAATCGTTGCAAATAGGGAAAAGTTGATTCAGGAGCGTTTGAATATTAAACCTAGCAAGGAGGGTATAAAAAGAATTCACACAATGACGACGCCCCCAACCAAGTCAACAAAAAGACAAGTAAGGAGGATATAAACTTAATAGAGGAAAAGGAGGAACCAATAGAGAATTTTAGCAATGATAATCCATTCCAAAGTGGTTCAGAAAATGAAATTGAATTAATATCGCCAAGGCGTCGTAGGACTAGGAAAACGATTGTGGAAACACCCAAGAATGAGGAGGAACCTTTGCTTAAAAAGGTTTTAAAGTCTCCTCAAGCAAAAGGAAAGAAAAGAATAGTCGAAGACTCATTAACAAGCAATAATGAAGATAGCGAGAATCCCATCTTGTTACAAAGTCCCTTTGGACCGATAAAGACCAAGGAAATCAAGTACCAAGAACTGGGGATGCATAAGCCCGAAAAAATTAAAAGAAAATCAACTTTTTGTGGTTTAATTTTGCGAATATTAATTTTTGTTGCTTTTTTCTCTTCCATTGGAACATTTTTCTACTTTAAAGTTGTTTCACCTTTTCCATTTTGCGAAGAAAGGATTAATCCGAATTTGATTGGTAATCAATGTGCGTTTATGTTAAAAAGAAATTTTGAATAGAAAATGTATTCCTTGCCCCAAAAGAGGAACTTGCAAAGATTCTACGTTAACTTGTGAAATTGGATATCATGAATATTCACCAATTTATACGTTAAGAAAGTATTGCGCACCGGATAAAAATGAACAATTATTGATTGAAAAAGTTTCATCTATTGTGGAACAAGAACTTGGTCTCATAGCTGGAAAAGATTATTGCGAAAGCAGGTCAACGACAATGTTAAGTGAAAAAGAAATTTTGAAGATTGTAAAAGAAAAATTTAAACTCAAAGTATCCATGAAAAACCTTGTTGCGTATGTGTCCAAAGCATTGGATTCACCAAACATTGAATCAGTCAAGTAATGGAACTATTTTACTTTATAAAGCAAAAATGGATTAATATTTTATTACTCCATTGTTAAAGTTCAACCTCTTAAATGTCTCTTGAATCAATATTTGCTAGAAAATAGTTCGTATATTATAACATTTGTTGGCGTGACGATTTTGTTGTCTCTTATATACTTTCGTCACACAAACAGGAAAAGACAAACTGAAAGAGTTAATTCTTACGTTAAAGAAATATTGTTTCTATTGGCACAACAAGATGAAGCTCACAGACAAGACCACCGAGTGGAGCCAATGATCGCTATCAATCAGTTTAGAGATCATTTATTAATAGCAAAGCATGATTGGGACTTGGTAGCCATATTACTTTCCTTTAACATTAGGTGGTAAAACAAGTCTCAGGAAATACCGGAGTTAAGACAAGTACTGCTAACATTAAAGGAGAGGTGAATATGATTTGGCAGTGGATTGGGGCACATGTTTTTAGTCCTACCAAAAATAAATAAGGATGTTTTATTTTGTATTTTATTGTTTCTCAATAGCCGCCGGACATGGGTGCGAATTGGGTTGGCATCTGAATATTACTTGGCATTTGTGTGCCGCTGGGCATTTGCATTTGAGAACCACTTAGCATTTGGCCACTTGGCATCTGAATATTGCTTGGACTTTGTGAACCACCAGGCATTTGCATTTGAGCACTTATTGGCATTTGGCCACTTTGCATTTGGGTATTAGCCAACTGTGAATAATCGGGTTGGGCGATTGCACTATGCCCTTGCATGGTGGGATCTTGCATACTTGCTTGAGATCTCAATGCATTAGCTTGAGCTAACTTCTTTTGTTCGTCTGCTTCCTTTTGTTCCTGTAACATTCGCGCATGTAAATCCTTAATATTACTTTGCGCATTGGCACCAGAGCTTACAGCTTTGGAAGTAGCAAACGTGCCAATAAAGTCTGTTGGATCAGCCCTATACGTATTTCCGGTTTGCTTATACGTTTGCAGGTTAGGTGCCAAAGATGGGTCGACTACACCTTCATTGGCCAGTTCGTCAAATAACGAACTCTGAGTACTTCCAGCAAGATTATTGTCCATTGTTTGCATCCGGCCAACCGAAGAAGCCGCAGACGATTTGGCTCTATTTAAATCCATCATCGCATGATAATTTTCTGTTGCCGCATATTCTTGCGCCGCTTTCATTGATTGTTTCTGCCCTTCAACTATAGCCTGATTTTTGGCTGTAAACCCTTGAATCATGCCAGCAGCCCCAAATATCCCTTGCATCGCCCAGAAACCTTGAGGAGATGGCTGTGGTGCTGGTGCTGGTAAGGGTGCACTATATATCGTATTTACTAGTACAGCTAAAAGAAATATTATTCTCATAGGGGTGTGTTTCATTTCTGTCGCAAATAATTATGCATGTCAAAAATAGGTCTTCGCGCTATATTTAGCCCTTGAAATTTTCATAATAACAACATGGGGTATGCGATATTTGGTTTAGCATCTACATTTGTTCTGAGTTTAACAATATTTTTAGTCTACCAGTATGGATCTTGGAAGAGAACAAGATGGTTTGTGGCGATAATCGTATTCATGGCATGGTTCTTTTCACTGTGCATAATATTTCTGTTACCAATAGATCTTTCATCAGTAAGAAAATAATTTAAGACTTTCATAAAGGCTAGATATTTGAATTGCTTACAACGAAAACAAGAATGGAGTAGCGGTAACTTTACGACGCCTTTTCAAGACAATTGTACTGAGCCCTCTACTTTTATTGACCCGAATGTTTTAAAGATTATTTGGACTATATCGTATTGGAACACTTTCTTCTCTACTTGGCTTATAATTCCTATCTTGATGGGATACGTGGACAACGGAGAGTTCACAATGAGATCAAAATTATGGTCATCCATTAAATACAATGCTATATATTATTCCTCACTTGGAGTAGTTGGGTTGGGATTTCTTATTTATTTGATTGCCGTTGTCAAATTGAACACATACCAGACTTTGATTAGTTTTGTTATGGCTTTGTCGAACGCTTGGGGTATGCTGCTGTTAGTGATGTTTTTGGGATATGGTTTAGTTGAAGTACCGAGGAGTTTTTGGAATAAAGCTAACAAAAAGGCATGGCTTCTCCGAATGCAATTTGAGGCACCAAAAGTAAAAGAAGAATTGGATGATTCCATTGGAGACTATGAGGATGCGTTAGCTGAAATAAGGGAAATGAAGAAGCGGAAAGATATACCCGAGCCACTGAAAGCTTACGCTCAAAGACTTATAAGAAAGGTTTGCCCATTAATATTCAATAACTCAGGCCAGTGTTTTACCGGAGAATTATTCGACGACGTACAGCAATATCAAGATACCCAACCATATTGATAAGCCGTATTTAATATCTCTGAATCACAGAGTTCGACGTGGACTCCGTTTTGTTGCAAGGAATCAGTGGTACTATATTAACGTTATATTAATTAGTTTATGGGATATAACATTGGAAAAAGTCTTATTCTTAGAGGATGTTCTAAATTGCAATAATAGTCCCGAACGAATTATAAAGTCGGGAATTCACAAACCCCCCGCTAACAAAATTTTGGCGCATTTAGGTAACGTTAGTTTTTATTTTGAGAAAGAATGGATTTGGTACTGTAAACTAGAGTCTCATTTTATGAGGCTTCTAAGTATTGTCTTTGCTCTGATGAGTTTGTCCATAATCTGGAGTGAAGTGACTTTATTTTATGAACCGATTGATTTGTCTATTTTCAGCTTTCTTATTCATTCAAACCATATTACAATGTCAGGCATCGAAGTAAGGTACCACATCAAATGATAACCAGATTGTGTCCTTCCTTTCCGTTATTTATATGGCATTTTGCTGTTATTATAGTTTATTTAAGATTAGAATATTTAGCCTATATAGATTGGTTCCGAGGCATAACACTGACGAAAGATCACTCCTCTTCGCCGCAAAGTAATGAAACATCAAATATATTTTTAGTTACTTCTGCAGAATCGGGTTTTCATTAAGTTATAACTATTTAAATATGATAGATGAAATTAATTCTGATACTCCCACACAATTCTCAAAGGTTTGTTTTATATTCTAATTAGAATTAGATTTTGGGCAGAATTGACCTCGCACCTCTTGTTGGAAAAAACTTTAATGGATACATACCAATTATAATGGCTTTAATTTTTGTGTTGTGGTTGCTTTTAGAATGTATGGTCGAGTTTTACATATTCTCGGCATTGAAGAATTCTTCTTTGGAAAAAATAATCGGGAAGGTGAAGATGGCAAAGAATTGGTGGCAAGAAGTAATTTAAGATTTAAATTATCATTACTAGTGAGACAAATACAAGAGCGCAAGTTAGGTTTGGGCGCCTCAAATACTAAACCTACTTCATTGGTTGCAAACACCACAGAAAAAGCAAAGTTTAATTACAGCGAGCAGAGAGAGAAAATTTTGGGCAAGTACTTTAAAAAAGACACCAATCTAAACGACGAGGATAGAGTGCAGCTTTTGGGTTCAACAAGAACCAAAAATAATAATGAAACAAAGGCAACAACAATTGTAAGAACACCTGCTAATGTTGGCAAAACAAATAATAAAAACTTTTTTGATTGAAATTGCATCTTGAAATTTCGCAAAAATTCTTTTCCGAAAAAGTTTTTTTCTATTGAAGAGAATGGTTGAAGAGCAAATGCAAAACATGGCGATTGAAAACTCGTTCCCTGCTTGGTTTACTATTAAAAGCAAGCATGTTGTAATTATATTTAAGTCTTCTATATGATTAGAAGGAAATCCCTTCCTTTTTGGAACACCGAATTAAAATCTTTGATGAACAAAAGAAAATTTACAATGAATGGTTAGGGAGTATTTATATTATTATATTTTTTACATTTAGAGCAAGAAAAGAAGGCTATTAAGATCGGATTACTTGATGGACGTGAATTTGAAGGAGAATCATGGAAAACAACTCCATTTGATATTGCGATGAAACTTGACAAGAATCTTGCTTACAAAACTATTGTTGCCAAAGTTAATGGACAGCCTTTTGATTTGGAGAGACCTTTGGAAAAAGATTCCATAATCGAATTTCTTGACTTTGATACGAAAGAAGGTAAATTTATTAAATCATTGTGATTTTATAGGAAAAGATGCTTTTTGGCATTCCAGTGCTCATTTGTTAGGGCTTGTGTGCGAATTGAACTACAAAGCTCATTTATCTCATGGGCCACCCACTGACGAAGGATTCTTTTATGACATGGGAATGGAAGGATCTGTTAGTCCAAATGATTTTTCTGCGTTGAATGGATTAGCAAGTGATGCTGCTAAGGCCAATCTCCCATTCGAGCGTTTAGAATTATCCAAAGAGCAATTATTGGAAATGTTTAAATACAATAAATTCAAGCAACAATTTATTCAAGGTAAATCAATGTGATGATAATTAATAAAGAAAAGATCGCTGATGGAGAGAAAAGTACTGTTTATCGCTGCGGTCCATTGATTGATCTTTGTCGTGGTCCTCATGTTCGCAGCACTTCAGTCATCAAGGCATTTGAAGTTTTAAAGAATTCTAGTTCGTACTTTTTAGGTGATTCTAAGAATGAATCATTGCAAAGAGTTTATGGTGTTTCATTTCCAGATGCTAAACAATTGAAAGAATACAAAAAGTTTTTAGAGGAAGCTGATAAAAGAGATCATAGAAAGATAGGAGCTGCGCAAGAGCTATTCTTTTTCCATGAATATTCGCCAGGGTCTTGTTTCTTTCTTCCTCATGGAGCAAGAATTTACAATACTTTGATTGACTTCATTAAAGGGTAATTTTTTAATTTCGTATTTTAATCAAGTGAATATAGAAAGAGAGGATTTTCTGAAGTTATAACTCCCAACATTTACAACTCCAAGCTATGGGAAATTTCAGGGCATTGGCAAAAGTATAAAGTAAATTTCAAAGCCAACACAAAAATTTAGGAAAACATGTTTACCTTTGACGTTGAGAAAGAACAAATGGGATTGAAACCAATGAACTGTCCTGGTCATTGTTTGATGTTTGGACATCGTGAACGTTCTTATAGAGAGCTTCCTATTAGATTTGCTGATTTTGGTGTTTTGCATCGCAACGAATACTCTGGTGCACTTTCTGGATTGACTCGCGTTAGAAGATTTCAACAAGATGACGCCCACATCTTTTGCAGAGTTGATCAAGTAAGATAACGATTCTGTAAACAATTTAGCTTACTGAAGAAATAACAAATTGTTTGGACTTCTTGAAGCATGTTTACGGAATCTTTGGTTTCAATTTCTACTTGAAACTCTCTACCCGCCCTGAAAACTATTTGGGTGATTTGAAAACTTGGGAAGAAGCTGAAAAAGTAAATTTAAAATGTGATCAACAATTTTAGCGTTTGGAACAATCTTTGAATGATTCAAAATTCCCTTGGACGTTGAACCCTGGAGATGGTGCATTTTATGGACCAAAAGTAAATTTACAAAATAGAATTTATTTAGATTGATATTACAATTGAAGACGCCCATCGTAGAAAACATCAATGCGCTACAATTCAATTGGACTTTCAATTACCAGAGCGGTTTGAATTGAAATACTTCAAGTAAAGAGAGCAACTCAAATTAAGTTTAAGAGCTGCAAAATCTGGTGAAAATGCTTTTGAAAGGCCAGTTATCATTCATCGTGCCATTCTTGGATCTGTTGAAAGAATGATGGCTATTCTCACTGAAAACTTTGCTGGAAAATGGCCTCTTTGGTTATCTCCACGCCAAGTTTGCATCGTTCCTGTCAGCGCTGCTCAATTCGACTATGCTTCCAAAGTAAGGTTTATTATTCACTTAAATTTAGGTGCGCCAAACACTTCACGATGAAGGCTTCTTTGTTGATGCCGATCTCTCTGATTTGACTTTGAATAAAAAAGTAAGAAATGCTCAGCAAGAACAATACAATATCATCGTTGTCGTTGGTGGTAAAGAAGAAACTGATGGAACTGTAAATGTTCGCAGAAACAAGCCCGAAGGAAAAGACCGCGTAGTCTCCATTCAAGACTTTGTCGCAGCTTTGCATAAAAAGAAAAATGATAAAAGCATGTCAAATGATCTATTTTAAATCTTTAATAAATAATTCTAATTTTAGTTTTTGTGGGGTACCAATGTTTCATATTTGATTGGTTTAAAACACGTTATCCCCACTCTATAAATCCCCTCGTTTCATCGAAACCCCTTTAACGAATACCACACATGAAGTTTACAATTATTATTTCATCTATTGCTCTACTTCAACTAACAGAAGCCGCCCCGTTTCTACCATTAGCTCTTGCGGCTGGAGGGGGTTTGACTGGAGGAATATTATACAACGCAATGGCTGACAAAGTTCAAAGCGATAGACATGAATCAGAAAGAAGGTATCAGCAGATGGTGACATTCTACAAAGCCATGGGCGAAATGGAAAAAGTTAATAGCTCATATCGCGATAAAATGGCGGAACTACAAAAAGTTACTGCTCTGAATCAAAACAAGAGACTTGATAACACTGAAAAAACTTTGATTCAAAATATTGAAGAAACTAAACGTATAGGACAACAAATCGATACCAACCTTTCAACACCCTCAGTTGAAACTGACACACATTCTTCTTCAACTGGACAAAGAAATAGTGCTAAGATTTCTGCCGATGAAATGGCCTTGCATGCACCTAGTGCCGCTGCCAGCGCGTTGAGAAATACTGGTGCTAATTATGATCCAACATATTCGGCTATTCAGCAGAGTCTACCATCAGGGTATGAAGTCCAAGGAGCTAATCATGGTACCCACGGCTTAACAAATAGTCAATACGCGGCAATGATGAGTCAAGAATCTATTCCAAGTGGATACATCAAGCATCAAGAATAAATAAAAGTACAACAATTATTTTAAACCGTAATTTTACAATTTCAAGGTTTGAATATGTTTGCCGGGGTCCATTCAAAAGTTGACATTATGCTTATACCCAATTCGGCATTTTCACTGAACCTCGTCAATGGTGTTCTATATCTATTTGGAGGCCTTTCAAACGATGGCCCTTTATCGTCGTTGCTTGAACTTAATATTAGCACACATGACACCAATATTGTGCAAGACACCAAAGCTCTTTGGTCACCCATTCCTAGAACTCAAGGACCTGAAACCAAGAACAAATTTATATACGATCATCGATGTGTTAATAATGATGTATCGATGTTCTGTCTTGGCGGTGAAGTTTCAAAAAACACAACAGAAAGAAATTTGATGGTATTTGATAGCAACAAAAATGAGTGGAATTTATTTAATTGGCCTATTAAAGCACGAAAGAAACATGCGATGGTTCTTGTTGATAAAACCATTTTTGTGCATGGCGGGCTTGTTTTAAAAAATGATTCTTGGATTGCTACAAACGAATTGATCACTATTGATTACAGCTCTCTCTTTATAAAAATATATAAGAACGATGACGGACCTTCTTTTAGGCATGATCATGCGTACGCTACAGATGGAAAGTACCTTTACTTGCATGGAGGGAATCGTGAAAATAACACTTTACTTGCCGATTTTTGGAGATATGAAATTACCAATGATAAATGGGATAAAATGGATTCAATTCTTCCTAGTCTTTCTGGACATGTGATGACAAATGTGGAGGACAAATGGCTGGTGGTTACAGGTGGTGTACTAGCATCAGGCGTAATTTCCAGTGACGTATATGTTTACGATATACTCAAGAATGAGTGGCATTTAAGCGATAAAAAGACTGTCCCACTAAGAAACCATGGAGCGGTTTACAATACTAAGAAGAAAGAAATTATCATTTTGGATAACAATGAAACATTGCATAGAATAGACACTTCTGGTATTCCTAATTTGTCGTTTAACCTTTTTTCAAACCAGCCGGAAATTCAACAGGTGGATGACGAGAGTTTCTCATTGTTTGGTTTGAGTAAACTCAATAGCATAATTATCCTAACAAGTTCGTGTGGGATTCTTGTTCTTTTTGTTTTCATCGTTACGATTTCAAATAGAACTGATGATAAAAGGAAAATACCTGTTCATAAATTGTTCTCATGGAGCCAGAAGAAAATGAAAAATATTCCTCATGAAGAAGAAATCATTCAAGTCAAGCCAATAATAATTACACAGAATAAATCTGTATCTCCAACCCCGCCGCGTGAATTGGATAAAGAAAAATGTAATGATTAAAATATTACATGTATTAGTCGTTGGGAGAATCATCAAAGAGCAATATGTTGTCACTGGAAGGAACATGCAAATGGTGAATGGATTTCACTTTGAGTATTACGATGGAGAATCTTTGAATGATAATTCCAGGGTTCTAATTAAAGTTTTCAAAAATGAATGTTCATTCTACAGAGAACTTGAAATATTTCAAATTCTAAAAACTAAAGTAAGATAATTCTTTAATGTTAAATTGAATGTTTTGAGAATGTTAGACTATTGTGATGATGAGAATCTTATCATATTTGAAGGGTTTATTACTTCTCTCAGAAATTATAATGTAAAGAAATCAGAAGTTACAAAATTGCAACGGGTAAATAGATACTAATTTATGTACAGGAATTGGCTTTATGTTTGCAAGATTGCCACGACACTTTAATTGCACATTTAAACATTTCATTAGATTCTTTTGTATTATGTGATGGGGCTTGGAAGATTTCCGCGTTTGAATGTGCTAGAATCATTCCCTGTAATGAGCCTATCCCGCTTGGTCATAAACATCCTCACTATCTTCCACCTGAAGCCCTTCGTTCAATGATGAAACAGAAAATTATGGAAATTGATCTTTCAATAGATATCTGGAGTCTTGGTGTCTTATTTTATAGAGTAAAGTTTTCAATTATTCATAATATAGCTTACAACGGATCGCAAATTCCTACATGAATTGAAAATTGATAAAGTTAAATTCATTTCTGAACTTGATCAAGAATGGGTAACAAATACATGGCAGAAATCATACTTTACCAAAGAATTTAGTAGTCTATTATCCGGAATGCTATGCGTTAATGACTCATTTCGTATCAATATTTATAACGTTATACACTCACAATATTTAAATATTAAATAAATGAAGTAACATACCTTATTTCAAATTTTATTGTATTTTTATAGAATTGTCTATTTATTAGAAGACTGAGATAATGCTCACCAATGGCCCTTGTGTAATGTTTCTCGATGGTGAAAACTATTTATATATCTCAACAGATGATAATCTTCAACAGGGGTTGTAGCTCAGATGGTAGAGCGCGCGCTTAGCATGCGCGAGGTAGGGGGATCGATACCCCCCAACTCCAATTTTTTTACATTTTCGGACCTCTTGCAATATTTTTCATGACGATCAGGTGCGTATTAAAATTGCAACACTGTTTCATTTTAGCTCTAAAATTAGAAATGGGGTTCTAAGAATGGTTTATTTTGTTACAAAACCCCTAGAATCCTGAATGAGATTTAGTTCTTTTCCTGTTATATTGTCTTTACAGATACTGTTGATCTCAAATACCGTAAAAAGTAGGCCGCTTCCCGGATTTTTCTACGATGCCATGTGTTCTTTAGGGTTAAATACATGTGACGCAGACAAGAAGCAAGCGCAGCAACTAGAGGAACTAAAGAAAAAGGATGCGCTCACGCAGCAGAAAGTTCAATTGGTGAAAGAAATAGGTGCTGTTGATAGTGACATTCAGGCCGCCCTTCAAGACAAACAAGACGTCATTAATTCAAATATTATAAATAGGCTTGATATGAACGATCAGGTAGATGTCCAACAACATAGACAAATCAAATTACTCACAGGATCCGTTCAAGGCCTACAGAACAACGTGCAGCAGTTAACACAGAATGATATCGATATGGCCCAAGCGTTAAGCATGCAAAATCAACGAATAGGGAAAAATCAAGCAGACACTGATTTGGCAGTGTCCCTATTAAGAGCATATAATACGCAAAAAAGTACTAGCCAACCTCAAATGGTGAATTCGAACGGCAAAAGCCAAAGTGCTCAAGTGCATCAAACAAAGTCAAATCAGTCACCAGGTGGGCAGGTGATGCAACAAGGAATGCATCCATCTGCAACCGCACAACGGATGGTGCAGACACAGCCCAGCCAACGACAGCAATATTTGCCACAATCTCCGTATGGTATTCCCGAAGGTTATGAAAGCTCTTTACAAGGTAACGTGACTCCCCAGAGCAATCAATACATGCAAAATCAAGGCTTCGCAACGCCAATGGCACCAAGTAACGCACAAGCTTTACATCAACGAAATATACCAAGTCAGCAAATGTTTCAGTAGTTGATAGGAACTAGAAGTCACTTAATAAATATGTTTTTCGAGATATTTTGTTTTTTAATTTGAACACTCAATATTAGGTAAAATTCCGAAATGGAAAGCAACAAAGATGAGGCCACAAAATGCTATGAGTTATCGATGAAGTATTACAGCGAAGGAAACTTGGAAAATGCGATAAAATGGTGTAAAAAATCGTTACGGCTATATCCTACGGACAAGGCCAAGGATTTGTTAGAAAAATTAAATACGGTGCCACGTAATGAAGCAGAGAATGAGGGTCCCAGAAAACGATCAGAGTCAACTAAAGAGACGGAAACTCCTAAAGTCAAAAGAGAGTATTCCGTTGAACAGGAAACAGCTGTTTTAATGTATTTAAGAAAGGACAAGTCTGACTATTATTCGTTGTTGGAAGTTGAGAAATCCTCTACAGAAGTTGAAATCAAAAAGGCATATCGAAAGGTAATATTTATAATTGGAATTCAACCCAGCTGGCTTTAGCATTTCACCCGGACAAGAATAATCATGATCGAGCGGACGAGGCATTTAAGCTTGTCAACAAAGCATTTTCAATACTGGGAGACCCTGAAAAGAGAAGAATGTATGATATGCATGGTATAACTGGTGAAAGAGGACATTCGCCCATGTCAAATATGAATGGATTCCACTTTTCTACATTTAGAGAAGAAGATATTGATCCTGAAGAATTATTTAGAATGTTTTTCCAGCATGCGTTTAATGATGAAAGTAATTTTTTTGTTTGAATTGTATTAGCAATCCAACGCAGAACATCACATCGGCAACGAACACGACACCAAGAAAGTGCGTCACCGCAGCCAAGTCTTTTAAGGTTAATGTCACCTCTAATTATATTTATTGTGTTTAATATAATTTTTAATATGCTTGCTTCGATACTGAATCCAACTGTTCAATTGGAGAACAAATATTCTTTCGAGGAGACTCCGCAATTTCCAATTCATAGAAAAACGTACAGAAGGTCTATAGACTATTACACTACCAAATTTAATGAAGATTATATCCAGCAGCATGACTATAGGAACATTGTCCGCGAAGTCCGCCAATATGAAGATGAAATAGAAAGGACATTTGCGAAATATCTCCAACAAAACTGTCATGCAGAGAAGAAGCAAAATTTATCAGAGCAGCCATTTTGTGAAAAGTTTCATGAATTTTATCGTAAATAAATTAAATCATTTCTTCAAACTTTTGAAATTTCAATGTTTTTTAAAAGGTTTAAAAGCGTGACTATAGAGGAATGGAGGAGATTCCATTCCAATTTCAAGATTTCAATGATTCAAAGAGGTTAATTTATTTTAATTTTGGTATTAGGTGAGCTAGAGTTTTCATTTTCACGGTCGAGTGGTGCAGGAGGACAGCATGTAAATACAAGTATAAATAATTGGTAAAGATAAGAGATAGCTGACAGCAAGGTTACTGTGCGTTGGAATCTTAATATGGCTGCAAAATGGCTTCCTGATCCAGTTATTGATGATATTAAAATGAAACACAAGTCTAAGCTAGTGAAGAATGAAATTTTGCAAATTAGTTGTTCTGATGAACGGTGTCAGCATAGAAATAAGGACAATGTGGTGAAAATGTTGGGGGAGATTGTAAAAACAAGTGGCATTCCGCCTTCTGAAACAAGTGAAGAGCAAAAGAATAGAGTGCAGCAATTGTAAATAAGCATTGATTGTGTTATTAGAATTAGAAAGGCTGAACAGAAGAGGAAAGAATTGAAGATCAAAATGTCGAATAAGAAGAAGGAGCGTAGAAATAATAAAAAGGATTGGGACTATTGAATTGAGTTTAAATGATAGTTGTTATTTATTAGAATATTGTTAAAATACCTTTTTTAAGATAATGTGTTAAAAGATAGAATTAATGCTTTTTTATTATATCTTTGAAAATGTTAACAATTGAAGAGACATTTTGTATTTGGAAAGCGTGACTTAAAGCTTCGACCTTTTCTTTATCGATTATTTGAAATAGTTCAATGCAAGCAGCTATTTGCTAATTGAATAACTTTTAAAGGTGTACTTCTATATGAAAAACCAATTCTTCAAACGCATCTAATAGTTGAGCGTCTGACATTGAATCGATTGGATCCAATTGAACTTTTTTAGCCCAACTTTCAACTAGAGGAGATGGAAATTTTTTATTTAGAAATTCCAGCAATTTATCATCTATTGAATTTAAGCTACTAATGTGATGTGATTTGAGGATGCTTTCAGGATCGTTAAAGATGCCTTTTAAACCAAAGAAATGATTTTACCACTGAGTGCCTTTACACCAATTGTGGATTTAGAAGTTGTCATTGCTTGCTGGTGTCGATAGCATAAATTTTCTGGATAAATCTATCAATTTAATCATAATGTTTTACGACTCTTAAATATTCAGGAAATGGAAACCCTTTTAGTTTAGTTAATCCAACATCATAAAGAACGTATTTTATTCCATCCAGCATTTCTTTATCTTGAGATTCACAAAATTCTTCATAAGCGTCATTTGAAATATGAATCTGTCCGCCATCAGCGCTACTCATCACACGCGAGGCTAAATTAACAGGCGCTCCAGTGTAATCCATTTTGTTGTATCCATCGTCTATTTGACAGATTGGAGTCCCAAAATGAATTCCCATTCTAACTGATAAACCCTTGTACAGTAGATGGCCTTCTTTATCTAAAATTGGTTTGCAATCAGGAGATTTCAAAATTTCTTCTGGCCATTCTGCATCCATCAAGTCAATTTGCGTTGAAATACAAAATCGCATTGCAGCAACGACAGAATCAAACGTTATCATGCATCCATCACCTTTCTTTATTGAAACATTTCAATACCTTCTGTTTTCACTTCATAACCTCCACAGTTTCTAATATGCCTTCTTAATACTTCAAAATGAACTTTAAGAGATGAATTCATTGCTAATCCATATTCATTCCACAGTTTAGTTGAATTTTTAGTATCTGTGAACACAATAGCAACTTTTCCTTGCGGTGGAGTAACTTCCTGTCCAATCTATTAACAGAATTTGTTTTAATTACTTTATCATAATCAATCGCACCGCGTCTAGATTTTCTTTCTTTTCTAATCCCAAGTGTTGGATACAAAGGAGCAACAAGAACGCTAATTTGATCTTTAATTCCATAAGTAATCGCAATGTCACGAAGTTTCTTTGCTGCTTCTGTCTTGTCCAATGGTTTTACAATATCAACCGCATTTTGATAACTCATGCATTCCCAAAATGTATCACACGCAATAATAATAAATTCATCAGCTTCATTTATTTCAACTGTTTGACATGAAGGCGTATATGACACTTGTGGCAATAATGAATAACAGCCAAACATTCTACTTAAATCTGAACTGCCAGAAACACGCCCATTTAAATCCATTTGGCCATTCATGTATCTTATCCTCTTAGACTCTGATGGATCCCATGCAATATGCTTCATTGTCAATAGTTTAGCAGTCCCATTTCTAGATACAACTGCCATTATATTTCCAACATTGGCAACGTACAATTGATTTTCTGATCTAAAAACTGCGGCTAATGACGCCCCATTACTTTCCGTTGGATTCACTAGCGCATATTCTCTAGCAATAGCAAGGATAGTTCTTCTCAAAGCTATTTCAGGCATGCAACATTTCTTTAATTCTTTTTCAAACACAAATTCAAAAGATCCATACAAATGTTTAGAAACATTGGGATTCTTATGGCCTTTAAATAACGCCCACAAGTGTTTAGTTTCTGAATTCATTAAATTATGTGACACAACTTCCCAAGTGTTAAATACATTTTCAGGTCCAAGTGTTTCACCAATGCTATAATAAACTGGATCATCATCAAACAATGACGATCTCACTCGTAAATCAATCCTCTCAGATGGTAGCTTTTGTGGTATTTGTTTCACACAGTTTAAATCTAAAATACAAAGCTTTTTCAAATCATCAAATATTGCGCTGTCATTTTGGTTGGGTAAAGGCTTCACTTCCAATCGATGGTTTCCTGATAAATCAAGAACTTTCAACTCTTTATTTGCATTCCAATTCCAATCATACGGCCAATTGTTTACATTGTACTTTAAATTATTCCAACTTGCATCCAAAATATTCAACTTTAAAAGTTTAGACATTTCAGGTGGCAATGAAGAGAGTCTGTTATGGTTAACCATCATCACCTTCAATTCAACTAAATTTTCTAAATCATCAGGCGCATTAGTCAACTGATTCCCTGACAAATATAATTCTCGCAATTTAACTAGCGATGAAAGTGAAGAGCCAATGTCATCCAACAAATTATAACTAAGATTCAATATCTCTAACCCTTTCAACATTGCGATACAATCCAAACAATCATCTGTCAATTTATTCTCTCCCAAATACAACTCTTTCAACGATAAATGCAAAAATATTGGTTGCATGGGTATTTGTGCTTTGGAATCACGTAAATCTCTTTCAAAATCAAGTTTGGATAGTGACTTGTTTTCAGCAACTTTTTGGGGATTCTTTGGAAACGAACTCAGTAAATTTCCACTTGCATTTAACATCCATAATCTTCTACAGTACCATATTTCTCTCGGTAATTGCTTTAATATATTATGATGAACATCAAGCGTTTCCAAATGATCAAGATTATAGATCCACGATGGCAATGAAGAAAGTTTATTACTCGCAACAGAAAGCTCTCTTAAATATACCAAATCTCCAAGACTTTTCGGCAATGAAGACAGTAAATTTCGATTCAAATTTATTTTTTCTAAATTCAGCAATGAAGAAAATACAGAATCATCCAATTCATTCAATTTTGAGCACGAAATATTTAATTCTTTAATTGAATTCCAAGACGCATTAAATCTCGTCAATGAAGTTTTATGCAAACTTAGAAAACTCAACGAAAGCATTTGACCATTGGAATCTTGCACTCCAATAATTGGATTATAGTCACATTTCAACACTTTCAACTTTTCTGAACTAAAAACGTTTGAAATGTCTGCTATTTGGTTGACGCGGATGTCCAAAATTTCCAACTCTGGGCAGGCTCCAATGCTCTTAGGCAAAGTGCTCAAATTATTAGATGTCAAATACAATTCTCTTAATTTGTTTAAATGGCAAATGTTTTCTGTAATAAAACTTATACTATTAAAGGACACATCAAACACCTCTAAATTTGAAAGTAGATCAATTTCATCAGGAATTTCATTCAGCCAATTATTGGATATGTTTAAAGTTTTTATATGCAATATAAATTTACAGGGGATACTCTCAAAAAGATTACATGAAATATTCAAGTCTACAAGTTCCTTCAAACTAGACAAAACATTGCACGACGAGATTGTTATATTATTTCTTTGAAGACTCATCACTTTAATATTTTCACAATAAGAAAGGGTATTGGGTATAGCTGTTAGATCATTTCCGTCAAGAAATAAATTAACTAAAGATTTGCATTCCCTCAGAAAATCAAAATGGATCAAAGAATTTCCACCAAGATTCAAAATGTGAATCGAATTGGCAAATTTTGATTCATAAAATTTAACGCTCAATAAATTCAACTTTTTGTTCGACATGTCAACCTTGTTCATATTCCCTCCCACAATCGTTGTTTGAATTTCATCTGAATTCATCGTCACATTCTCTAATTCCTGAAATATAAACTTGAAATAAAATGAATGGTCTTCAAGCGCCAATTGACTCAAATCATCCTCTGATAATGAATATCCCAACGATTGAAACAATAAGAATTGAATCTGGATCGGAAAATCGTTTGAATCTAACTGCTTTTCTTTATAAACATTTCAAACAAATCTTACTCTGTCCTCTGAATTGAATATACAATCCAAATCTCTTATTGTCAGGGATATTAAACTTTCGTGACAGACTGATAATCAAATCTGAAACTGTAGTGTCAATCGAAACCTTTACAACAGTATGCGAATACGTAGCATTTTGCACATTTGTACTCTTTGTCGCAGGTTTAAACACTCGAATCTCCCACTAAATCTATTTTAATCTAAAAGTTTACCTTTCTCGCACTATCAGGATTCGCATCATCTGTCAGTGACGCCTTCCGACTGACACATGCAGCAAATCTCATATCTTTCAACTCTTTCACCTGCTCCGTCCCTGAAATACCAAGCAAACTCAATATCGTAGCATTGTTGTTTCCCTTAATTCCATCCATGGGCCTCACCATCCAACTTTCAGGCGCTAACCAGTTCATCAATGTGGAAGGACTATACGGACTGCCAGAGTCTATGCTCTTTTTATTCTTATTATACTCATCAAACTGACTAGATATCGCCTTGATTTTAACACTCTCTACTTCCTTCACCGTTTGCTCAAGATTAGGCAGAAACACTATTGTGTTATTCAAATACACTTACGCTTTTTCGCCTTTCTCGGTGAATCGGGATTTGAAGAAATGCTTTTAGGTGACTCGTTTCCGGGCGATCCTTTGTCTCGGATATTTTTACATGTACCTTCACGTGATATAGACTTTTTGGGTCCTAGAAACCGTTTTATAGATGTAGACAGAGTTAATTTGGAGCCTGGGATGTTTTCTGACATTTTCCCATTCGATGTGGCTGTAGGCTCCATTCAGTAATCAAAATTGTTTACGTTTCTAGGTGGTCATTCTTTCAAAGGCGAAATACGTTTCAAAGTACTCTAATTCTAAATTAAAATACCAATAATGTCAAAATGTCAAAAAGAATCGTCAATTGAAAGTAGAGACTAAAATCATGTGTATGTTGAAATTTATTCTGCAAACGATTGAGAGATCTGTGTGTTGTTATTCAATTCTATGTTATTTTTCTCGAATTCTCGAATGGTGGATTCACCAATACTATTTCCATCCAATTTCAATTCCTTAATGTTTGATTTTGGAAGTACTTTTGCAAGTGCTATAGCTCCTACATCAGAGATTCTATTAAAGGAAAGATCTAAACTGTTAATTTTCAACTTTGGCAAATATTGGGCAAGTTCCAAAACGCCGTCATCTGAAATTTCGTTGCCGCTAAGATTTAAATTTGAAATTTTCGAGTTCACTAGCCTTGGGGTTAAATCAAGAATTCCTTTGCAAGAAATAGTATTGTTGGAAAGATCTAGAGCTTTCAAGGGAAGAAATGGCACAAAGGTCGCAAATTTGGATATGCTTTCATTGTTTATGTTACATTGTGATAAGTACAATTCTTCCAACTTTCCTTGATGTAGATTTGAACATAAATGGTGTAGATTTTCACCGATATTAATTTTATCCAATTTCAAGGATTTTAATGTAATTGATGACCAAAGTTTGTTAATTTCTTTAAATCCAGATCTTGTCAAGAAATTTTTTGAGAGATCCAAATGTTGGACGGTCGTTTCACTTGTCATGTTGCGCAAGATAAATCTTGCACCCTTATCACCCAAACAATTTCCTGATACATTAAGCACTTTTAGTTCCGGCATTTCTATGATGTATCTTCCCAATTCCAATGCTCCTTCTTTTTCAATTTTACTGTTCCTCATATCTAAAACAGAAATTGGCGTGCCTCGTAGAAACCAAACAAATTTTATGATTCCTCCCGCTCTTAATCTCTTTTGCTCAAAGTATATCGCTCTAATGTTAAAATTACTCAGCCTAGCTCCTAGTAAAACAAGTTCCTCTATTGTTAGACCCTGAAGGACTAAGTCCTTTAATCCTGTGTATTTCTGTAATTTAATTAGTGGTAAGATTCTATATGCATCGAAGCCTGTAGATATATGAAGTCTGTCATTCTTGATTTCGATAAAGGGACATTCTTTCACCAAGCTTTTTCTCGAAGAATGCTTTATATTAACGCTTGAATAGTTTTTCTGCGGGAAGCTTATAATTGTATTTCTGTATCTGTAAGATACACCAGAAAATATTCTCATCCTGTCCCTTTCTAATTTGGGAAATCTTTTAATATATTTTAAGGAAAGTTACAGCCATAAAATTATAATGCAATTGAAGAATATTTATTTATGTATTTATTTTTTTTACAAAAAATATGGACTCTGAAGGTCAGTGACTTTATGATTTGAATTTCTATCTACTCTTTTAGACTTTTTAGCCTCGGCAGCGTTGGATGTAGTTTTTAGAGTCCTTTTTTCCGAGGTTCTAGTTTTTATGGAGAAAAATTTGTCTAGTGGCCCCCTTTTCTCCAAAGGAGACATTGTTGTATTGGCGTTCATTTTGCTCGTTAAATTTTGAAGTGGTTGTGAAGATTGTGATTCAATGGAAGTAAATGGCTTCATATTTTTAGGGTTTATTTTGCATTGAGCTAATTGCGTAGCTACCTCGTCAGTCATATATCTACTGTGCTCTAGTCGAAATAAACTTACGGTCCTATGAATTCAATCTTCTTAGTGTCTATATGGTTAGGCAAAGGATTAAGAGTTGTAAGTCTATTGTTTCTAGGATCAAATACTCTTTGAAATTTGAACGTACAAACTGCTTTCTCAAAATCTTCAATGTACTCATGTGATACATCTTTCCCGTCGTTTTTCATTTCCATAAAAATCTTGTTATTCTAATTACGTATATATACATTTTCAATTGTTTTTCCTTTAGTCACATACTTTAAAGCTGTTTTTAGTCCTACTCCTTGGATTGACTCAAGGTAATCACAGCCAGAGAGAATGCAAGTATATTGTAGCTAATAAATGAGTTAAAAGCTTAATTTACTTGTTCAAAAGTCAAATGAGATATCGTCCAATCTGTGGTTTTGAAAATATCTTGGAACCGCAATTCATGTGCGTTGGCCCCGTTACATTTATAAAACGTCTTTGCTGATAAACAATATATACTACTCTTTTGCATCCAAAAACAATCAAGTCAGAATCTTCCGATATTGCTGCGTCCACAATACCTTCATTGACCAAATATGTCATTTGCGCATCTGCCTCATATGGTGCGATAACGTAAGGAATTCCTTCTTTTTTAAGTTCCTATTAATTAAAAGAATATAAATCACTTGCACTAGTTGATATACATATTCGGGTTTAATACTAACTGCTTTGGTAAACTCACTGAACGCTGCTTTAAGGTTTTTCAATTTCAAGTATTTGTGTCCCAGTTCCATCGCTTTCTCTTTGCTCCTTTTATATTTTGTGAATAAATTAACTACAACGATCTTTTTTCTTCTGTTCTCTTTTTCATTGGAAGGGAACAACCATCAAACACAAAATATGGTTGAATCCCGAAATAAACAAGTTCTTTAGCCTTTTTCACGCAGTAATTTATGTGCCTATGGAGATGTAGACATGTATTTACATTCTCGTGTTGATATTCAGGCAAAGGTCCATGGCACAACTGTAGGATCCTTTGTAAAGCCAAGAGTAACCATCTATTGCGACTTTGCACCCCTTCAATTTCTCAAGATCGTATGGGTTTATAACCGATTTGAAGCATCCCAATAGTCCGGTTATCCCCATCGACAGAGTTTGAAATTTTACAATCCACTGAGAAATTTTATTCAAAATGTCAGCTGCTAAAATTTGATATCAAATTTTAAATGAAAATCATTTTGTTCGCATGTTTATTAGCTTATAACCATTATCAATCCTCTGCAAATAAATAATGAAGGAATTAGAGTTGGAACATTCCATTGGTACAAAAAAAGATTATATATATCAATTTAACATCCAGTTTTTTAGATCACAGTGACATAATCTTTCTTGATTTGCTTGTTGTCAGTTTGCGAAATTTCGATGAACAACTATTCTTTCAACGAAAGTGCAAGATCTTATATTCTTAGTTTCCTTTCCGTACTTGTAATTCACATTACATCTTTCTTAATTCTAAAGCAAGTAATGGATCCGCGATCGTTCAACTATCGATTCTTGCTCTTTGCACTAACTTTTTCAACATCAAATATACTATTCATTTTGATTGATATCATTTTTCAACTCCGTCTTACAATGATACCAATGTGGACGATTCTTAATCTAGTTATTGTGCTTCCCCTTTGCTTCTTTTACGAGGAATATCTATTTACAGAAGAACTGGATGTTACTTCGATAATGATGTTTAAGACCAGTGGGTTAAGAAACTCTATAATTGTTTGGATTCTTAGTCTTGGTTTCGTAATAGTGTTTTGCGTGGTCATGGCTAAATTAGTGGGATTGTCTACAGATCTGCATTCTTCAATTAGTTTGCTGAACAAAATAGTGACTGGAGTATGTTCTGTATTCCACTGGAGTGCTTTTCCAATTGGGATAATTCAAGTCTTCAATTTGTGCAAGAAAATCGCTGTATCACCTAGGAGAAAGTCAGAGTTGGAAAATGAATTGCTTCATTTAAAGATGGAAGAAAATGTTATTAAAGCGAGAAACTCTCCATTATTTTCCAGTGTTAGATTAAGATCTATATCTGACAGCGAGTTATTACACATGGAAGGATTGAATGAAATAGTTATTAAAAAGGGGGCCATAGAAAAGGAACTCAAAAATCTGCATCCCTTTCGAAGAAATTTAATATTTGTAATCCTATTATTGTTCACGATTGGCGCCACTTTCGTGTTTCTTTTCCATGTTGGTTCAAAGCTGTTAAGGTCATTGCTGGCGTTACATACTTTTGGGAGATGGATTGATAAAAAAGTATTGCATGTGTTTGCATTTAGAAATCCATATATTCTCGGAATTCTCCGTTTGTTTTATTGCATCTGTGTAACGCTGGGAATTTTTGAGTTGCCATTAGTCAAAAGAATCAAGCCGAAGAAGGCCATGGGAGTTCAAAGTGTAATATTTATGCTCTTTTATCTTTGCTTGACTGTCATGGCATTGACAGATTCTTTAATTTGTCTGGGTTTAATTCCTGGGGAGAGTGTTTTGGGGAAAAGATTCATGATAATACATCTTCTAATGACATTATTGTCGGTTTTATATAGATTTATCCATTTGCAGTTTTTTAGTTATGTAGAACTCGATTGAGCAGAATAGACTTGGGTAATACAAATTTTGGCAAATAGAATCATACATAATAAGGTTTCTATAATTATTAGAGTATTTTTATTAATAAATTTAACATACATCATCATATTTAGGGCTTTTTGTATATTCATTTGGTTTCTTGAGAATTCAAGTATGAACTGGCAGGATATACACTCGCACCCAGTAAAGTTGTAGTAGTCGACAATGGGATTTCAAGTTCTCTTAATTTCGATACTAATCTTTGCGTATTGGTAGAGAGTCTGTTAGTGGTTTGATTGAGCTACTTTAATATTCTTTAATTTTTTACATTTTGAATTACTTCCAGCAGTTCAATATATTCCCTTAAAAGAGTTTCTTCGAATTCATTCATGAAATTTCCTTGGGATGGATGCGAAATCAGAAAAATATGCCGAATGGAATAGATCCTTAAACAGACTCACAAGTATTATTCAGAATGATATAAATTTTGACCATTTGGCCCAGCAAGTATTGTCCTTGAAGAATATAACAAAAAAACAAACTGCGCTGTAAGTTTAAAAATTGTGTTCAAGTAGATTAATGGCAAAGAATAAAAATATAGAAATTGAAAACTAAATCGGTGATAAAATGTAATTTATTTTCTGGGTTTCTTTCCCTTCTTTGAAGGTCTGGCATTCTTCTCTCTTCTTTTTTCTTTTAATCTTCTTTCCTTTAAAATTTTATCTTTGGATTTCAATTCACTTTTAACTTTTCTATTGTTATCATTAGTTTTCGTGGAATTATTATTGTTGAATCTTTGATTTCGACCTTTTCTTTGAAATGAAAAGTCTTTGAGTTCAGATTCACCAATCTTTGGTAGTTGCACATTATTCTTTTTAGTCCATCTTTCATAGGCATCCGTTTTGAAGCTAGCAGGTACAGACATTCCACTGTCAGTCTTTATTCTCTTTTTGTTATCAGAACCAATAGTTTGTTTGATAAACTTCTTTTTCTTTTTATCCCAAGTGAGTTTCTTTGTTTGCATATTGAGAGCGTCTCTGTCGTCACCCATACCTAAATCAAACAAAGATTTTTGAGCTTCTTCAGCAAAGCAGCCGTTAGTTAAAGAATAAGCGCTTTCAGATTTTTTGTCTTTTGGTTCAAATGGAATGTAAAATTCTTCATCTTTAAAAGATTTGATTGATTCTTTATTTTGTGTCTCAACAATTTTTAGTTTTTTGTGGTGTCCGTCTATTTTATCTGAAAGAATGTTTCTTCTCTTTTTCATCAAGATATTCGTTGGATCAGTTGGCTTCTTGTCAGTTTCAAAAACAGTTTGAGAAGGCCTATAATTCTTAATAGAAGACAAGAAATCAATTCTTTCAATTTCTGCTTGTGGCAAATATTTTTCTAAAATTGGATGCGTCGCCAACCCTTGCTCAAGGATTTCCTTGGTTCTCAAATGAGATTCATTGCTGGAAGATGTTCTAGTTTTTCTATACAACTTGTATGCATTTTGCTGAACATTGTAAAGACTTTGAACACCAGCCTTATCTTTTCTTAAACGCAAGACAGTTTCATGTTCAATATCTAAAAGGGTTTGTGGAATCTCCCCAAAAACGATTTGTTTAGAATATGAAAATTCAACCCCTGCTTCTGGTCTAGAAAATAATGGAATCCATTCCTTTCCCAAAAATAATTGTAAATCAATCAAATATGAAATCTTTTAATACAATTAAATAAAATTACTTCGTCAGATGCCAATAAAGAATAAGCTTTCCCTCTCTTTCCATTTCTAGCCACACGCCCAACACGATGAACAAACACTTTCTCGCTATGCGTAAAGTCATAATTAATCACATTATCAAGTGCTGGAATATCAATACCACGGGCAGCTAAATCAGTCACAATCATCACCTTATTTAGCCCTTTCCGAAACTTATTCACTGAAAGCGTTCTGGCATCTTGATCCATTGATCCATGAACAAAAACAGATTTAATATTTTTTTCTAAAAGTAATTCATAAAGATATTCAACGTGATGCTTGGTTGCAGCAAACACAATTGTTGATTCATGATCAGGAATAACCCTGGTCAAAAGAAATGACAATGCCGCATCTTTAAACTCTATTTTGGTGTTCAAAAAGAATAATTCTAAATCTTCACTTAATTTACTCTCAACATCTAACCTAACCAAGATAGGGTCAGTCAATCCAGCTTTTGCAAATTCAACAATAGACTTTGGTAACGTCGCTGAAAATAAATGAGTTTGACGATGTTTCGGTAGTTTATGCAAAATTTCTTTTAATTGATCTGCAAAGCCCATTTCAAATAATCTATTTCAAATGTTACTAAAACATACCTATCAGCTTCATCGAAAACAACATATTCAACAGATTTAAGATCCAAATTAGCCTCAATTATTAAATGCATCAATCTTCCAGGCGTAGCCACAATTCTATTGTCACTATTTATTATCTTCTTACATGTCAGGATTTGTTGCCAAAAGTGAAAATTGATTATCCATACTTTCACCACCAACAAGCAAAGCACATCTCAAATCAGTGCCAAAACTCAACTCTCTACAATATTTAATTGTCTGAATAGCTAATTCTCTGCTAGGCGACAAAATAAGACCTCTTGCACCCATCTGATTAAAGCAAAATCTCTTTAAATTACCACATTAGAATGTCCTTTCAATTTATCAATCATCGGAATAACAAATGCCGCACTTTTACCCGAACCAGTCCTACTCATTCCAACAACATCGCGCCCATCACAAATAACAGGAATACATTTCCTCTGAATAGCCGTAGGTGTCTTGTATCCTTTTTTATATATAGCTTTCAATATTTCTTTTGAAAGACCCATAGTTGCAAAACTCTTTCCAGAGCGCTTTTTAGTTTCTTCCATTAAAATTTTGGGAGGCGCAGCATGTCTTCTGAAACTAAAGATGATAAACCAGTCGTCATGCTTTGTATTGGAATGGCTGGCTCTGGAAAGTCTACACTTATGATGGTAGAATATTTAACTTTCTTGTAAGCTTAGAGATTAAATTCTCATCTTAACACAATTGGAGGAAAACCATACGTTGTTAATTTGGACCCAGCCGTTACATCTTTACCTTTCAAGCCTAATATAGATATACGAGATACAATAAATTACAAACAAGTCATGAAAGAGTACAGTTTTACAATCAAAATCATCTAGTTATACTTTGGGCCCCAACGGCGCAATTTTAACTAGTCTGAATCTATTTACAGCAAAATTTGATAAAGTTTTAGACATTTTAGAACAAAGAAAAGGCGATTTAACTAATGTAATCGTGGATACACCAGGTCAAATCGAAGTTTTTACTTGGTCTGCATCTGGAACAATTATTACTGAAACTTTGGCGTCACTTTATCCGACTGTAATTCTGTATGTTATTGACACACCACGTACTTGCAGTCCTGTTACCTTCATGTCCAATATGTTGTACGCATGCTCGTAAGCTATTCGATTTTACATTATTTAGTATCTTATACAAAACGAAATTGCCTTTTATTCTCGCTTTTAATAAGATAGATGTTGTTTCACATGAATTTGCGGTTGACTGGATGACTGATTTCGAAGCTTTTCAAGTCGCGTTGCAAGAGGAGGAATCAAGTTATATGAATTCTCTTGTTCAATCAATGTCTTTGATGCTAGAAGAATTTTATAAGCATCTTAATGTCGTAGGAGTTAGCTCAATGACTGGTGAGGGTATGGATGATCTCTTTATCGCGGTAGAAAACGCCGTAGAAGAATACTACAAGTAAATTTCACTTATATTTGTTATTAAGGGACTATTTGCCTGAAATCGAGAAAATAAAAAAGGAACGGGAAGATAGGGAAGACCTTAAGAAAAAGGAATCCCTTGAAAAATTAATGAAAGATTTGAAAGTGGACGAGGCTGATAGTAAATAAATCGCTTCTATATATCGATTTTTTGATTTTGACATTTGTGAAATTTTGCTATTTAGATGAACAAAGGATGGATCGTTGAGATAGGCAAATGTAGTTTATTCAATAATCTAAAATAGATACGATAGACAAAGTTTCTTTTACTATTTTTGATAATTTAAAGAATACTGATGGATACCTGTTTGATTTGATATTTTTCGAGCAAGAGACTGTAATCGATTTTTGCTGATCTAATGTTAAAGAAGAACTTAAGAAAATACACTCTACACCCAAGTTTAAACAATCAAGTCTATAACGGTCAGTTAAAACCATGTAGAAACGGGTTGGTGACTATTGACAAATTTGTTGTGAAAAAGAAGAGTATTAAGCCAGGTCTGATAGTTGATATTCATATAATAATGAATATATCATTAAATTATAATGAAATAGAAGTATGCCCTGAAATCTCTCAAAGTTATGACTTTGAAATGGTCACACCATGGTGTGCTCGCCGATATAACTATTTGGATATGGAGCAAGATGATATACCTTGCAATTTTGATTATAGATGGTTTATACCACTCCATGAAGCTGAAAACGTGTCACCTCAAGTTAGCATAGAAGGACTATATAGTTATGGCAACAATTCGACTCCAGATTTACCCGTTGTAGGCAGAGTAGTTTCAAAAAGCAGGATAACTTATTATGGAAAACCAGACGAGATCAATTTATGCCCTTATCGATTTTCTTTTATTGTTAGTGACGGAACAGAGATAGCGCAAGTTACTGTATGGCAAACATCTGTGCTACGCTATTTCAATGCGATTCATATAAATGATTGCGTGAAGATTGAAAAATACAAAAGGAGAAGTATAAACGCCAGTATAGATATTGGACCGTATGATCCACATTTGGATTTGATGATTAATCCAAGCAATCCAAAAGGTCGAATAGAATTGGTCAAGGGTACTTGTGATGATTAATTTTAATTGCAGATGACTTGGATTCAATCCCTAAAAGACACCTAAAAATAGTCAATAAACAATCAATGGCCAATGACCAACTATCTGATTTGGTTGGAATTGTAACATACATGAGCGACGTTTTTGTTGAAAGAAAGTCAAATAATGGGTAATAAAAGTTTTTATTACTTATAGAATCATAAGAACATCAAAATACGTTTACCTGACTGTTGCAGATGCGCAGAATATTTCTTTCAATCTTAAACTTTACAGGCCAGAAGAGTAAAAATAGATTTTGTTTTATTTAAAAGAAATCTTTTGGGATCTTTAGTGTGTTTTTATGATCTTAAATGCCACGTACTGGACAACGAGGTTGAAAAGTTTTCATATTTTTCATCTTGTGCCCTCACGCAATGCCATGTTTTGTATCAACAAGAACAGATATTAGACTCTCCTGTAATTTTTATATTTTCTGTGGAATAGTTTTTTGAGCAATTTGCACTTGTAATTGAAAATAGCGTTATCTTTAGTAAGGAATCACATTANTGTGCCCTCACGCAATGCCATGTTTTGTATCAACAAGAACAGATATTAGAATCTCCTGTAAATTTTATATTTTCAGTGGAATAGTTTTTTGAGCGATTTGCCCCTGCGATTGAAAATAGCGTTATCTTTAGTAAGGAATCACATTTAGAATGATAGGTGGTGGTTATTTTGATTGGCCAGTTTTGAAACTACCGCCCGAAATTGAATTCTCTACAGACGAATTATTAAACCAAGAAGTTGGATCATTAATACTCAACGAAAGGAAGCGATTGTATTTTCATGGAAACATTTATGAATTGACATTGCCATTATACAATAATGATGTTAAAAAATAGTAAGTGGAATGAATATTCTGTAAAGTTCTTGTTATGATTTGTTTGGAATCGGCTACAATCATGATATACCATCCGAACATTTGAAACTTACGCTTCCATCTTCCATAAGACATCTAAACACGTTGCTTTTTGGAAAAATTGATATTGTTCCGTTGAATAAAGAGAAAGCCATAACGGCTTACCTTACTGGAAATTCATTTGACGAAATATCTGGCGGCCCCCAAAATTGGATATTGAAACACGTATTTAAGTATGTTTTCTTCCAGATTAGATATCTCGAATATTCGACGTGAAATCATCTTCTGAAAATGTTCTCGCCACAGAAACTATTGCGTCAAAAATCTGTCAACTTCGACATGAAGATGTACTGCTATTTATTATTGATATCATTAAATATGAAAATTTCACCTTACCATTATTGGTCAAAGTTTTGTCTTGCGAATAAACTTTTTGATAAGCTTTAAATGAACTTGCCAGAGACTTCTCGTGACTTTTTTAAATGGCTTCATTCCCTAAGAGTTAACAAGTACAATTCTATTTGTCTATTAAGAAGTGGCGCCGCAACAGGATCCTTAAGACTACTGCCCAACCACATTGTTGATAATAATTCCATCGATACCTTGAGATGTTTTTCATTAGATTTTGATTCAAAATTATGCAATCTAATCAATCCCGTGTATAACGTACAGCATTTCGGAAAAGAGCAAATAAGGATATCTGATTCCATAGTTGCTCTTTATCCACCCTATTTAACCATTAAAGAGTCATTCTCCATTGTTCTTCAGATAAAATTCTTTTTTGCACTCCCAAGATCAAATATTTTTGACATCATACACGTAAGATTCAGCCAACGGAGCTACAGTAACCTGTTAAGGATTTTAGAATCTATTTTGAAGTCCGCGGCTATACAAGAATCAAAAGCCACTTTAAAAGATGAAAAGTGGACCGTTNGATTAGATATCTCGAATATTCGACGTGAAATCATCTTCTGAAAATGTTCTGGCCACAGAAACTATTGCGTCAAAAATATGTCAACTTCGACGTGAAGATGTACTGCTATTCATTATTGATATCATTAAATATGAAAATTTCACCTTACCATTATTGGTCAAAGTTTTGTCTTGCGAATAAACTTTTTGATAAGCTTTAAATGAACTTGCCAGAGACTTCTCGTGACTTTTTTAAATGGCTTCATTCCCTAAGAGTTAACAAGTACAATTCTATTTGTCTATTAAGAAGTGGCGCCGCAACAGGATCCTTAAGACTACTGCCCAACCACATTGTTGATAATAATTCCATCGATACCTTGAGATGTTTTTCATTAGATTTTGATTCAAAATTATGCAATCTAATCAATCCCGTGTATAACGTACAGCATTTCGGAAAAGAGCAAATAAGGATATCTGATTCCATAGTTGCTCTTTATCCACCCTATTTAACCATTAAAGAGTCATTCTCCATTGTTCTTCAGATAAAATTCTTTTTTGCACTCCCAAGATCAAATATTTTTGACATCATACACGTAAGATTCAGCCAACGTAGCTTCAGTAACCTGTTAAGGATTTTTGAATCTATTTTGAAGTCCGCGGCTATTCAAGAATCAAAAGCTACTTTAAAAGATGAAAAGTGGACTGTCAATTATCATGCTTCAAATGTCAATTTTATCGTGCATGACATCATTCAGAATGAGAGGAATGGAGAGGTAGAGTCCGACAATGAAGGAACCATTTTGGAAATAGAGATTGAAAGTCCTCTTTTAACAAATACGAAGACGGTAACTAGTAGTATGAACAGCAAAGACAATATGAGCAGCAAAGAACAAAATGAAGAATTTTTGATTTGTAAACAAATGAACGAAGTATTAAAGAGAGAAAATTTAAATCTACGATTGCAAAACGAGGAATTGAAACAAAAATTCAAATCCATTGGGAATATTTTGAAGGAATTGGGAATTATATTTGAAAGTTAATAAATTTTTCACAGCGTAAAATGTTTTAAAAAAATCGATCCTGGCACGACTCGAACGTGCAATCGCCTGATCCGTAGTCAGGCGCCTTATCCAATTTGGCCACAGGACCTCGAGAGGATAGACAAATTGATATATAATACTTTTTCTAATCCGAACATTAAATAGTTAAAGCTATTCAATTGTCATATTTCGAAACTCAGTCTTAATAACGAAATATGTGTAGCCAAATAGAATTCAATCATCAAAAATATAAAAATTTGCACCCTGGCCAGACCTTTTTTTGACAATGAAGTTTCTCGCCATCCTTTTTCTTTTAGTTTGCTCTGCTATCGCCACTAAGACATCTTCAGAATCTCCTGGTATCGCCACTGAGGCCTCTTTGGAAGCTCTTGAAGAGATCATCCCGTTTGATATCTATCATCGTATCAATGATTTCTTGGATGTCAAAAGTAGCGAACGTTTTCGTTTGACAAAGAAATCTCTTTATCATAATGTTGCTTTGAATGCTGATATTGTTTTTCATTGGTTTAGAAAGTGTGGCCCTCACTTCAATGTTGGTGATTGTGGACAAGATGACATTCAAAAGTTCTACAAATATTACCAGTATGTACTGGATCCAAACGCCGAGTTTAAAAACAGTNTGATATTGTTTTTCATTGGTTTAGAAAGTGTGGCCCTTACTTCAATGTTGTTGATTGTGGACAAGATGACATTCAAAGGTTCTACAAATATTACCAGTATGTTTTGGATCCAAACGCTGAGTTTAAGAACAGCGAAAGAATTACAAAAGAAGACCTAATTAAATTACTTATAAAGCAAAAGAAGTTTACACCATTCAACTGTTACAATTACAATGTCAAGTACTTATATGGAAAAGAGAATATTGATCCTTTAGCATATTGCATTGATAAACAAATGTCTGAATGCATTGAAATCTTAATAGAGCGCAATTTTTATTTGGAATCGCTGGGTACAAAAGCTATTTCTTTCGTTAATAGCAACCCTTTTATACAAGAAATGAATACAAATATTAAGAATATTCGCAACCTAATTGAACTAAACAATTTCAGTGACGATGAATTAAAGGCATATAAAATTGCACAAAGTTTGCACCTACAACCAATTGATCAAAAGACAATGTCATATGTACTCTTAAAGGCCAGTAATGAAAATACAAGAGTGAACNTTTCTTCCATTAATAGCAACCCTTTTATACAAGAAATGAATACAAATATTGAGAATATTCGCAACCTAATTAAACTAAACAATTTTAGTGATGATGAATTAAAGGCATACAAAATTGCACAAAGTTTGCATCTACAACCAATTGATCAAAAGACAATGTCATATGTGCTCTTAAAGGCCAGTAATGAAAATACAAGAGTGGATTCAAATATTCTTCATTTAGCCATATTCATGCTTCAAAATCATATTAATGCATTATCATACTCATCATTTCAAAGTATAATGAATGTTCTATCTTTGTACCATCCTGACCCCGTGGTTGTGGTTACAATTATCAACGAAGCACTTAAAACCAAATTTGCATTGTATCGGTATGAAAAAAGACGCCTCTTTTTCAGATTATTCCAAAATGACGCTGTAGCAACCCATGATTCTGGACTGTTTATGGATTTCGTAAAATTCTTCCCCGAAGACGGACCATTATTGTTTGAATTCGCGTTCACACAAAGAAGTCATAAATCATATACCCTATTAAAACAATCTGGAATGTTTGCCATTAAGAGTCTTCGAAAAATTTGGGATGNGATTCTGGACTGTTTATGGATTTCGTAAAATTCTTCCCCGAAGACGGACCGTTATTGTTTGAATTCGCGTTCACACAAAGAAGTCATAATTCATATACTCTATTAAAACAATCTGGAATGTTTGCCATTAAGGGCCTTCGAAAAATTTGGGATAAATGGAGAAAAATGTTTTACAGTTATTTGGAGGGACCACACACTGAAAAAAAATCCGAACACTTGCAGTTTCTATTGAATTCGTTTGATGATGTTGATACCTCTCGTATAAAAGAAGTAAATTGGGTTGATGTGTTTTCAAATCATTGGACTTCTTATGATAAACAAAGGATCACGCTTTTCAAAAAAATTTTAGAATGTTTAAAACTTACTGATACCAGCTCTTACGATTGGACGGTTTATGAGCATTTACTTGAATAAATATAGCATTATTAATTAACATATAAGTACGGACGAACCTTTGATGAAAATATGTCCATCGCAATTTCTTTTATGACTATAATCATTTCTTTTAAAAAATAGCGCGTTATTTAATTATCACATAGAATTTCGACTTTATCTTCTTTCGACAGGGGCTTGAACGCGATGATTATCGTGGCTGTGCGTGTGGCA